>JAATLQ010038261.1:0-87396 GCA_013421005.1 Heliconius erato x Heliconius himera
AGAAATGAAAATATTGCTAGTGTAACACTTCTTTCCCCACTTTCTGCCGAATTCTGGAGGCATTGCGTGTTAAGTAGTAGAACTCAACGCCTCCCTTTGCCTCGACACCAGAGCGAAGAAATGGAATACATTTAAGTAAATATTTCATCTCCTCGAGTGGGGATCAAACCCACAACCAGTCGATTTTACAGTCACACTTTGTGCCGCTGCGCCACGACTGGCTTAATATATTGTTTAACGTAATAAATATATTATATAACTAATTGTAAACTATGCATAAATCTCATATATCATAAATCACGAAGTCCTTTTTTAATCATATTCACATAAATTAAAAAAACGAATTGAGTGAATTTCTCGGAATAAAAGACTCGCTATATTTTCCTGTCAAAAACCTGTTCAAACATAACCAGTACTCTGCAAGGTCTGCCGTAGTGTAATATAGTGATATATTGAAAAATATTATAAAATTTTAAATTACAACAATATATCAATTGTTTAAATAACAATTATTAAATAATATTAATCAATAGAATTAACGTTTACACAAAAATAAATATATACTTACATTTAATATACTATTTGAGGAAAACCGTAAAGGACACACGTGTGTGACTGCAAACGAGATAGGCCGTGAATTTGACTCCCGCACAAGGAAATAAAATATTTAATATTTTCATTACTTCTCTCTGATGTCGAGGCAAAGTGCGGCGTTGAGTTCCGCCGCTCAACAAATAATATTTCCAGATTTCGGCAGAAAATGGATAATAGAAGTGTGTTAATGGGAGTGTCTTAACACTAGGTTTCTAGGTCCTCTGCCTGTCCTGCTATGTGCGGTGCGTGAAGCTGAAAAAAAATTATATAAGAGCTACATCAATACATCACATCATTTAATATGCGTGTTGTAAAAATCAGCTTCACGCTGTATCCCGCACACAGTCGGTTAAGCAGAGGGAACCTAGTGTTAAGACACTTCGTTCCCCACTTATTATTATTTATACCTGTCGTAAAATATATATTTAGTGTCAGCTTACAAGAAATCAACACGCCACGCGATGGATATTAATTATCCACACTTAGTTCGTTGCTTTAGGTATTGCATAAAAATGTTTAGAATAAAATAAAAATTTGCATATGAACAAGTTATTTATTATTATTTTTTCTGTTCCAGGTTCACTTTTAAAAGGAAGATACAAATACAAACAGCAAAATGGTTAACGTAAGTAATATAATATTGTATTTAGATATTTATTATTAGATACGTTTTTATTGAAGTACTAATATTAATAAAAAATATTATTTATTTAAGGAATCTAACGGAGGTCTGGCTCCGGCGCAGGAGTTGGAATCTTTTCTACCTCAAGATGAGAAGAAAGGACAAATCGTAGAAAGTAAAAAGTAAGTATTTCATATACATATATTAGGACTATTTATGAATGTGATTGAAATTGAAAGGACTATTGTTTAGTAGTACAACGACTTACTGTGAAACGTAGCGCGGCGTTGAGGGCTGCCACTATAGAGGTACCTCGTAATATTTCGGGCCAAATTTATTGTTAGTAAAATTTCTGGACTAGGCACCAGACCATTCTGGGGTGGGCACAGCACCCAAACCCCTTATTGCTACACACATAGCTGCCACTCGGTTAAAAACTAGGTTAATTAACATCAATCTATCTATCTTATCTGACAACAAAAACAACGATTCTTATGTAATACTTATCTATATTATTTCTTCTTTTAATATCCTCATGCCTTGAACGTTGTATAACAACCTGTGACTATTATAACGTTGCTTAAAACTCTAACAAGCAATTCTGATGTTGCTCCATAACATGTTTAGTTGGCTTCTCCGCGATGTATGGCCTCATTCCTATTATCTATGAAAAGTCACCCTATTAATGTGCTAATACAACGATAAGTAGTTACTATAGGTTTTTAAATTATTTATATATATACTATATTAATATACTATATAGATATATTTATAAAAACTAAAATTAAATCAGCTTCACGCTGTATCCCGCACACAGCAGGGTAGGCAGGGAGAACCTAGTATTAAGACACTCCGTTCCCCACTTTCTGCCGAATTCTGGAGGTATTACGTGTTGAGTGGCAGAACTCAACGCCGCGCTTAACCTCGACGCCAGAGCGAAGAAATGGAAATATAAATTTAAGTAAATATTTCATCTCCTCGAGTGGGGATCGAATCCACAACCAGTCGGTTTTACAGTCACCCCTCGTGCCGCTACGCCACGACTGGCCTCACATATATTTATAATTATAATTACATTATTAAATATATTTATAATTACTTATTACTATGTTATACTCATATGCATATATATCTAGTATATAAATCACAATTTTAAATGATTTATTATATTATTTTGCATCGTTAACAATTATTAATACAGTTTGAAATTATAAATATTTATGTTATTTGAATTTTGATTACTAAACGAATAAAGCAAACTTGAATAATTTTTAGATGTTACAAGCCTTAAGAGTAAAAGATTACGAAATTCCATTGTTTCCGCTATCTTTTTGAGTCTCTGAAAGATAATAAGGTTTAGTTTTTATTTGTACTTACTGTATTGTGAAACCCGGGCACTTAAAATATATGACCCATTTTCAAAACCCGAGATGACGTAGTGGTAACGAATAGTGGGTTATATCGGAAAATAACAATAAAACCGTAATTTATTTCGCTTTCTCCTATTAATAGTCTATCCAATACGAAAAGGATTTTTGAATTCAAACCAGTAGTTCCTGAGATATATACACATCAAACAACTACACGACCATTGGTTATCCAATAGATGTTATATAATATACTTATGGCATTAGGCGTAATCGTATATTCTTATACAAAAAGAATACACCGAGAGCCAAGTTATTTATGAAATAATTATTCTTTTTTTAGATACAACTTAACCAAAGAAAAAGATGCGGAGTCCGGGGACTTCGACCCTTTCTCAGAAAGACAGGCGGAGAATCCTACTTCGTAAGTATTTTTATACATACTAAATATGCCTTAATGCGTAATGGCGGATTAATAAATGCCAGAACTACTTTGAACTTTATATTTATTTAAAATAAACGCATACGTTTCATAACATAGATTGTAAAATAAAAATACAATGTAAATAACATTTTATTTCTTTATTTTCTTTTTATATATATATTTATGTAATCAGTATAAAAAAGCCGTCACCAGTCGTTTTTTTTTGAGTATTGACTAAAGCAAAACTACTGAAAACGTACAGGCCCGTATTTATAAATCACTCTTAAGTCTGAGATCGATCTTGAGATGCCGTTTTCCTTCATAGATTTATAATTCATGAATGAAAACGGCATGTCAAGACCAATCTCGGACTTGAGAGCGTTTTATAAATACAAGCCTTAATACACAAATAAATATCATCTATAACGATTACATATATATAAGTTAAAAGTAGTTTTGCGATAAGGTAGCAGATTCAAATTCAGCAAAAAAATAAATTTATATTAATATTAATATGTATAATTTAAGTAACATTATAAAGTTATTGACTCAAGTATATATAGTACTCGAGTTAAGTCACCTTTTATAAATAGTATTATGCGAAACAAGTTTATCCTTAAGTGTTTAATTGTAGGAATTTGAAGTGCACAAAAATTGACGCATAGCGAAGTGGTTTAGATTGGCATTTGCGAAATATTTAAATACTTGTATATGTTTATACATCTCTATACATATAATAAAACTGTCACTGATCGCTGTCCATACATGGATGATATATGACAAAAATTATTATTGAGAGAATTTATCTATATAATAGAACCATTATTTTTTTCTGTAATTTTTTGTCTGCTTGTCTGTGCGCTTGCGCACGCTGATCTCAGAAACGGTTTAACCGATTTTAATGCTGGCAAAATATTATATTTTGGAAAACTTCCCTTCCCTTTTCTTTAACATTTAGTATTTATTTTATAAAATCGGTTTTTAAATAAAATAGTAATTTCATTGTCAAGTATCTGTTTAGTTCGGCAAAATTGCTATAAAAAGAACTGATTTATTAAATCGGCTGATAATGTTACTAAAACAAAGTCAGAAGTCAAAGTCAATTCAGATTAGTAAACAAGTAAGAGGGTCGCTAGTATTTATATATATTTTTAAACTCTTGCGTATTTTTAAATGTAGAGTCATAAAAATATGAATAAGTCATTAAAGTATATTTGGATATGGCTGTTGTATTTACAAACCCATTATTTTTTATAATTTCAAACCATAAAACCACAGGATTTAATAAGAAATTCATTAGAATTAACAACTATACATAACTTTTCCTTATTCTATTTACGTATTTGTATTAGTAAATATAAATATAAAACGCGAACTATACCTATGCACTTTGTAAACAATTGACTTATATTAACAAATATGTAGGTAGGTTATATTGGATACTTAGTACAGGGTCATTCATAATTAACATGAACGAACAGTCAACTCCGGATTAAATTTATATTAATGTGGTATTCAATTTACATAACTAGTGTCCGTCTGTCCTTATATGGTAATATTTAATTATAAGAGCTAGCTTTAGGTATATCAGGCGCTAGAAATGAAACCTTATTTCCATAATTTATAATATTTGATCATGTATTCGAAACTTGAAAGCTTCTTGGTGACTTGGTGATTTTATTATACGTATTTTTGTAATATTGCTATTCCTTTCTTTTTCTCTGATGGTCACCAACGTTATATTCGTAGTATTACTAGCGATCCGCTCGCGGCTTCGTGTTTTTGTATATCTACTAAAGACTCAAACACAGCTAAAATTTATTTTTATATTTAATAGAAAGTATCCTATGTCCTTCCTTAACTATTTAAGAATATGTGTACAAAATTTCATAATAATCGGTAGAGTGGTTTGATTTATAATCTTAATCTGTCGACTTTCTGAAAATCTAGAACGATTGCGAATTCTGGAATTTATTATTTTACAGAAGCACTGGTTCCTAACTCGATATATTCCATTTGTGCTCGTTTACAGGAACATGGACACACTGACCCACTTGCTGAAGGCGTCGCTCGGCACCGGTATCCTCGCCATGCCTAAGGCCTTCAAAAGCGCGGGTCTCATATCCGGGATCTTCTTCGCCATCATAGTAGCTGTTGTCTGCACACACTGCGCCTATATCCTGGTAAGTGACATCCCATATCCTTATAATTTGCTTTGCATATATAAATATTGATTATTTACTACCGTATAAATTTGTCAAGTAAGTTACGTGATTGGAATATATAAAAAATTGGAATATATTAGTGTTGTTGGAATATATTAAATATTAGTATTCATTATTATAATGTATTGCATACGATTATTAAATTGCAGATGCGAATTTGCGAATTATTTTATGTGTAAGCTTAGTATAGCTATCTATTATATAATGAATTGTTTTTCGTTTATGTTAATTACAAACTGGTTTTTAAATAAAATGCTTGCGTACTTCTCTTTGCGTCATAGATACTACGCTAATGTATCTACTTATATACATTTTAATATATATATATTTTTTCTTTTAGATAAAATGCGCTCACATCTTATATAAGAAGACGCGAAAAACTGCTATGAGCTTTCCTGAAGTAGCCGAATCTGCGTTAGACAATGGGCCACAAGGACTTAGAAAATGGGCTTATACTTTCAGGTAATTAATCATGTGAAAATAGTCATTTTCGACTTTGAATGGATTATTATGTGATTTAACTATATATTTATTCATAACGAGATTTGTATTGTAAACGCGACGGTTGTGAGTTCAATTCCCACTCGAGGAATTGAAATATTTAATATTTTCATTTCCTCGCTCTGGTAACGAGGCAAAGCGCGACTTTAAGTCTCGCCACTCATCACGCAATGCCTTTGGAATTTGGTGGAAACTAAGGAAAGCAAGTGTTTTAATGGGGGCAGTGTGTCTAGGTTCTCTCTACTAACTGCTATGTGAGCGTTAAAAAAATCTAAACATTTATATTATAATTGATATCTATTACCATTGGAACCTTTATTTAGAACTTTAATAAATGAATAAATAATAAATGAAATCCTTATTAGATATTCGATTCTCTGGCCCACTTTTTTATTTAAAATGTTCAAAAATCTCGTTATCGCTAGAAAAAATCTGGCAACGCTGGTAACAATATCGATTGTATTTTCAGAGTTTTCATCCTCGTGAGTCTATTCATGACGTACTTCGGAACCTGCTCCGTCTACACTGTTATTATCGCTAAGAATATCATGCAGGTAAATATACCTTAATATAATAATAAAGGTTATTAGTTTATATATAAAGTTATTAGTTTATTGGGGAACGGAGTGTCTTAACACTAGGTTCCCTGTGCCTACCCGGCTGTGTGCGGGATACAACGTGAAGCTAATTTATTTTAATTTTTAATTTATTAGTTCATAGCAAAGGAATCGAACCGCAACATTCAATATATAAAGTAAATTTCACGAGCACTGCGCCAATGCGATATCACGTCTATGATTGTTATGAGGTTATCATCTGTGGCAATTACGTAGTGACGTAAACAGACAAGAGAGTCAAGTTTATTGCTGAATTAAAATTCAATGCTCTTGACTTCCACGCCCTAAAAGGAATACCTTAACAACATAAAGTATACTGTTTTACATATGCTGTTTTAGTATAAATAATTAAAATATAGAAAAATAATTATTCAGTTACTAAGAACTAGGATAAGAAGTACATACATCACGCTAAATTCCGCATATAGACATTACGTATTACGTGAAGAAATGAAAGTAACTCCTTCCCCTGAGTAGGAATCGGATCCACAACCATCGCGTACACAGTCACACGCTATATCGCTGATCCACGACGGTCTCAAAGTATTGTTTAATCTAGGAAAGATTTACTATACTATATCAAGTATTTAAACAAATAAACCATGAAACTTTGTTGTAATATTAGCATCTAGCAGGATGTGTATTTACTGTGTGTACGTGTATATGATATGGAGTTAATTAACTGATACATAACGACGCTGTACTGTTCCATTGTAAATAAACATATGTTTTTTAAAAATTTTTACTTACACTACAGACTTATGGTCCGTACCTTTTGTTATTTTTACATTTCTTTTAATACTTTTTTCTGTAGACATTACCTAGAACTAGACTTATGTTATTACATACATATATTTCTATATTTATACAATATCTGCTTAAGACAGTCCAGTTATTCATTTCAGTTGCCACTTAGGTACTAACTTAATCTAACACTATAATCTAAATCTACATGCATAAAAATAAACATTCAAAGTTTATAAATAAACATTAAGAGTTATGTTTTCTGTTGTTTCCAGGTCGTAGAGTTCTACATGGTCGACAAGAAGAACCTAGATATACGGATATTTATCATCTTCCTGCTGATACCCCTCATTTTTATGGTTTGGATCAGAAACTTGAAATACTTAGCGCCAGTTTCTATGATCGCTAACTTTTTCATGGCGATCGGTTTGGGTATCACATTTTACTTCATAGTTGGGACTGGAGGACTGGACTTTGACAAAGTAGTAGCTATAAAGCCGCCCAGTGAATGGCCTGAATTCTTTTCTCTAACAATTTTCGCTATAGAAGCTATTGGTGTTATTATGCCTTTGGAGAACTCGATGAAAACGCCACGTTCAATGCTTGGATTCTGCGGAGTACTTAACAAGGGGATGACTGGTGTCACCCTTATTTATATTCTGCTTGGATTCCTCGGATACTTGCGGTACGGAGACGCCGTTGAAGATTCCATCACTCTTAACTTGGAACCTCACCCTGGTGATCCGAAAATCAAAGAAGTGTAAGTTTCTTTATTTTTTTATCTTCACGCTATATTCTGTAAATTCTGTTCCCCACGTAGGTACTGTTAAGTTAAGTTTATGAAACATTGACAGTTGAAAATAATGTGTGGTGAAGCTAAATGCCACGCTCTATATTACTACTAATGCGTAAAAAAATCGATTCCTTTTTGTAGAGATCGAACTCTGAAGAAGAAAAAAACTACCGCGTTCACAATATGGCGCTATATGCTACGACCGTTTCGTTTTCACTTTTTATTAGTTAGATTTATATAATTTACACCGTATATGGAGTGTAAAGTGGAGCTCAAATTGAGCCTAATTTAGGAACATAGTAAAAATATTTATTCAATTAGGACCATTGTTGTATGGATGATTAGTTAAATAATACAGTAATATAAATAAATATAAATAAAAATATATTGTGAAAAATTATTTATTGTCAATTGTTTGTGGATGCTAGTTCAAATTGTTCTATTGTCTTTTTATTTGATGTTTACTAATTATACCGGGAAAGTACTTACTTGTTTAGGTATCGGATATATTAAAAAAACTTCTTCACTAAATACAAATATTTCTTTCACAGATTATCTCAAATCGTGAAAATCGCCATTGCCATCGCCGTATACTGCACATTTGGACTCCAATTCTTCGTTTGCATCGAAATTATGTGGAATTCCATAAAGGAGAAGTTTACTAAGCGGCCAGACCTCGCTGATTACATCATGCGTACTATAATGGTCACTCTGTGTGTTCTGCTAGCGGTGGCGGTCCCCACTATTGGACCCTTCATGGGAGTCATTGGCGCCTTCTGCTTCTCCATCCTTGGCCTCATCGTCCCAGCCTTTATAGAAATCATAACCTACTGGGACATAGGCTTCGGGCGCTTAAATTATATCATTTGGAAGAATGTCCTCGTCACCATATTCGGTCTGTTCGCCTTAGTATTCGGTACCAAAGACGCTGTTATAAGTATTATCCACACGTACACGCAATAGTATTAAGATCAAACTTACTTTAAACGTGTGATAGTTGACAGGCTTAGCGATATATTTATATTAATTTTAATTGCAATTGCCAACACTACCTTATCGACAGTTCACAGCTGTTTTAAGTGGTGCTATTATATTTTTTAATATAAATAGAATGATTTTTTCAGAAAAATCTTTTTTCTTTTTTGAGATAAGTAAGAGATTTAGAGCTTTTGCGTGTGAGTTTAATGTGAATTAATGGTAAAACGGAGTACTTATTTAAAATTCATTTGCATTCCCAATGGTATGAGATGTGGAAAACCTTATATTATATTATATTATAAAAAAAAATTGGAATTTGAATGTGAATGTTGTATGTGTGAGTATACAAAACGTGAGAAACAAATGTAAGTACTATTATATCTTGTGCAAGCATAAATCTGCTTGTTAAATGATAAATAGCAAAGTCAACACAACAGTGAAATGCAATTTTGTAAGACATATTATAAACTGATCTATTTTTACTTAAAAAAATCTTTTTTTTTCTAATATTTGTACGAACCTACTATTTAGAAGAATATTTTCTAATTATCAACTGGTGAGCTGTATGTACGTGTAAGTAAAAACTAATTATATTGCAAGGTATAAATTTAATTGATATCTACTGTTTAATTAATTTTTATCAAATACCAGTCATATATTTGTAGTAAAGTGTGAAATATTATGTTTTTCAGAAATATTACTTAAGTGATTTTCTTATCTAATCTAAGAACCAATTTGTTACGTAGATATCTTATAAATAGGTACAATTTAGTATTGCCAAATGGTAACAATTGAACAAAAATACTTTTTTTTTAATATTTTTTTCAGAATAATAAAGATTTTTTGCATTTACCTATATATTAATGTAATCTATAACGAGGCACTATAAGTTTTCAACGTGCACCATGTAAACTAAGGCAACTATAATAACTTCTAAATATCAAACGGTGCCTTATATTACTAGTATTACTATAAGTAATGAATTTTGTTTTACAAACAACGATCTGCCTAAATAAGAAAGCTTATTGAAATTAAATGTCACTTAGTCGAATATAATAGAGTAAACCGTTAGTGAGTGTTTTAACAACTATTTTATAGAATTCTGTATGTAGATAAAAGAAATAAAATTTTTAATATCTAGTACCTAAATATCGCTATAGGAAAAATATACTTTTATACGGACAGTATACATTAGATTCTATGTAAAATACGAGTTAGAAAACTTTTTACTGACGGCGTTATACATATTATAATGATGTACAGTTGGCGAGGCTTAAACTAAGCTTTGCATTTGTGTGAGTGATTAGAAAAGTAAGGGCAGATTTTTTTTTAATATTTTTTATTATTATTAATCAATAAATAAAATCCAATCGACCTCACGATTTTTACCCTTCGTCTGTTTTGTTTGAGTTATTAAAATAATCTTTATGTCATCCGTTATGTCATCAAAAACAACACATTATTTTATGTTCTTTTTTCACGGTAAAATGTATGTGCAGTTTTCCTTTCTTGTCTTTAGAAATTGGTAGTGCCAATTTTATCTTTCAATTTATTAATAAATCAAATATAAATATAAAATATTAAGAATTAAATGTGACTCTGCTATCCTACGTACTGATGTACAGAAGTGCAAGCCAGTTGTCAAAAAACTGCATAAGCCTTAGGCCAAGCAAGTAGCGCTACACCTACACTGTATATGAACACTCACACAAATGCAAAGCTCGGCTTAGATCTCGCGGCCTGTGGTATTACAGTAAGATACATGACAAACCGAGTGTATGACAGGGTCCAAAACATTTGGTGCCTTCATATTTAGATTGCTCATATTGCATAATTTTTTAGCTTAATTATTTTATAAACCTTTAGTATTACTATTAAATTGGCAACCTTCTCTGGCTTCGAAATAAATAAAAAAAAATAAAGTAACATATATTTAATGTCTGTTATGAAAGGACGTACCAAAGTTACGTTCGAAGTTGCCGAATAGTATAATAGTATATATAGTAACTATTGAAATATTTTCAACATAAAGACTTTTAAAGTTTACTAACTTTAATATTTTATGCGACAGAAAGAAAGCCCACGTCCAAAACATGGATTAAATGAAGGGCATTGCGTTTTATAAAATATTTTGTTGAAAATTTCCACCATAGTTCCTATAATATATTACATTTTAATAATAAATTTATTTTATTGTTATTATTACTTTTACGCCTGTGACGTACATTGTGGTATAAATTATTTTATAGCGACAGAACCATTGTAATATGTTTAATAAATAAAGATCAGTTCCACTAAATAGAATTTTTATTTACATAATACACTATCATACATAATACACTTGTCTATCATAGATAATATAATTAGAGTAGAAAAAAAAATTAAGTAAAATAAGCAGTTCCAAAACATGTTCCCAATTAACAGATACATAAATTTTAATGGATTTTAATGGGCCATACATTTCGAAATTCGCAAAGATGAACAAAAATAATGATATTTCACATATTTGTAGTTAATAAAATAACTATACAATTATGGCGGGCGTGGCGCAGCGGCACAACTGTGTGATTGTAACGCGACGGTTGCGAACCCACAACCGTTACCTAAAAAAAATAATCAAGATTCATCAAAAGTTTTATTTCATGATTTTTATTCATAGTGTATTACGTGTGACGCAGTTACGAATAGATACCAATAACGTAAACACCTCCTACTACAAAATCATCGCCGATCTGCCACTTTTCATTCTCAAAAAGCAACATACCAGAACGGAAAAGGGATATCTCTCGTCCTATTTAACGCAATAACAAATCAAAATCAAATCAAATCAGCTTCACATTGTATCCCGCACACAGTAGGGTAGGCAGGGGGAACCTATTGTTAAGACACTTCGATTCCCACTTTCCGCCGAGTTCTGGAGGCATTGAGTGCTGAGTGGCGAAACTCAACGCCGCGCATTGCGACGCAATAACCGATTTTCTATAATAAACTTAAACAACGTTCAACTTCACCGCCAATACCTACGACTCGATTTTGTGAATGAGGCGCGCGTGATGTTGTTGCTTTGATAGGTGAGTGTCTGTATACGCCAATGATAGATAATTTGCAATGATAATTTTATTATTTATTTTATTTGAAAAAATCACTTGTTCATTTTTATAGCGTATTTAAAACTATGCTTTCATTTAAAGTGGTTAAGATAAAAAACAGTACATTAATATTTTAATTTTCTTCACTCTGGTACCAAGGCAAAAGCGTGCCGTAGAGTTCCGCCGCTCTACACGCAATGCTTCGAAAACTCGACTGAAGGCTCACCTTCAAATATGAAGGTGAGCCTTCAGTCGAATAATGTCTTAACACTAGGTTTCCTCTGCCTACTCTGCTATACGTGGGATACAACGTGAAGCTAAAAAAAAATACTATGCAAAGACCAGAAAACAAACAAATAAAGTATTAGTTATGCACCGACAAGAATTGACTAATCCAATGCGTATTATTTACAAAAAAAATGCCACTAACTAAAATAACCACTAAAATAAGAAAATGAAATAAAACCACATTTTTTTAATTTACAATTTATTTAAACAGTGTCTATGATCGCTACACGTCAAGGAAAGCTCACTGAACTTACCAAATTCAAATCATCTTCATAATATCTCAGATCATAACAATCAATATCTTCTTTCCATTCAATGATTTAGTTTAGAAAAATACTTAAGAAATATCTTAAAAAATAAAGCAAAAAAAAAATAAAGGTACGTACATGATTACAATTTAAAGATATAATAACCTAAATAATTAACTATTACTAGTACATACTTAAAATAGTTAAAATAATATCATGGAAAAGTAATAAATAGGCAAAGACGTGATAGAGTGCAGATGTCATCCACTCTCAATCAAAAATATATAAACTATAGAATTATTTTTATGTAAAATATATATTATATTTAAGTTTGCTAAGCTTTTATATCTTAATATAATTTACTGGCCGAAGAGCCATCGCATATTCAATTGAAGACATCATTAACAGTACGGTCAACGAGTCGTGGCCGCCGTGAAGTTAACTGTAAATGGGTACACATATTTGATTTTACGATTTTTCTTTTTTTTTTTTACCGAGTGAACTATTGCAGTTCAGAAAACCTAAATTCAGGACGGCCACGACTCATTGACCGTACTGTAACTATACAGCATTCGGTTTTCGGAGCAAATTTACTTCCTTGAATTTTTTCCTCTACTTTTAACTATCTAATTTAATTACGGAGATTTTTTTTTATTTTACCTATATTCATAATTTCACATTCGTTTTTTTCAATTAATATGATTATTTAAAATATTACACATACAGATAACATTCGATTTAAATATCGCCTAGTCTCACATCACAGCTAAATAATGCAATTTGATGAATAAAACTGATCTAGCACCTCTAACATTACATATTTTAACTTCAATTTTAGACATTTGTGCAATAAACAATATTAGTATTGTGGAATTGTGGAACTGAAATGAACATTTTATATTGAGATGAGGCAATATCTATATATATACAGTACCCAATATTATATGAAGGGGTTCCTTTATTGCATCGAGTAGGCCGCAATCACAAGATTACAATGTTATTACAATATAAAGGTTGCTCTCAAAGCCTTACAATAAAACCTATAATACGTACACATTTTCTTTTTCAAATTGTAGAAAAAAAAAGCAACATCCAATTCATTTATCGACATAAAACTCAAACGAACATTAAAACGCAGTCTATAATCGAATAATTCCAAGATTTGTCATTTATTTCTCCCCATATCCTACGAAACAAGTGAAAAAGTCGTCAAAAAATCTTAAAGTGTTTATATTATTAGTTTGACCAAACTAGTTATTGCCTATTTATTGAATATATAAGTAACTTCTTTGGCATCACCGCCAATACACTAAGAGGTAGGCAAACGGAAATTAGAAGTAGGCACTCTATATATTTCTTCACGCATGAACGTTAGTAGGCAGAAAATTTATGTAATATAGCCATGTTTGATAAGCATATGTTTTTTTTAAAGCTAGTTTCAATTTTCAGAACGATATCTAGAAATATATCATTATTTGACTGTTATAAATAAAGATTTTCATTTTGTGAAAGATATTTCTAAGTATTATATTTTCAACACTGATCAAACATCGGACTTTCAAAACAGTACAATATATAAATATACAATATTGCATGAAACTATAATATTGAACATTTCCACAACGTCTACGAAATAACAAACGATAGTAAATTGTTCAAGTGTTACAATAATATCTTATATGTCATAGAATATATATACATTTGTTGATAAATCTTGAAATTTTAAACATTTTTTTTTATGTATTCAAAAGAAATAGGGTATATTTAGAAAGCTATAGCAATACCATACAAGACAAAAGACGGAGCTTTATAATCGCATAATGCTTAATGACTTTAACGCTTAAAATAAATATTTTAAAAGGAAAAACCGTACAAGAACACACAAGTGTAACATTACTAGAATATTTTTTAAGAAGCTTACAGCTTACTGTTCAAGGTGTCTCAAAGAAAATGTATATACGCTAGTCGATATTACTATTAATATTATTAACTATACATTTTTATTTGGGATATTAATAAATTATATTTAATTATAGCGTCTCCAAAAGATTGGTTGGACGGAAAACTAGAATTTGTGTTTCGGTACACTTACAAATAATTAAAACGTAATTGCAACACTATATAGTAACATACCTACATACATATATAAAAATAATGTATAAAAGATTTTAATAAATTGTTTTCTTACAGAAAATAAACGGTTTGAAAGTATTAAATTTAAATCTGAATGTTAGAATATATTTCTTTAAGAATTAAACTACATAATTAGAATTTAATTATATGAATCAATTATATGCATCGTAATATTTTAAAGTCGAATTTCGAAAAGTTTATGCAAAAATGTAAAAAAAAAATCACTCCAACGAATATAAATGAACGAAAATACGAATATTAGTTATTATTTAACCTTATAAATACTTGAATCGTTGTATAAACTTCCTTGCTAAAGTTGTATCAAATAAAAGTGATTTTTATTAAATGTTAAAACCCAAAAAAAAAAACAATTAATATATCTTAAAAATTAAAATTATTAATTTAGTAAAACGTGGAAATATCGTCTGATACGATATTCACTGACTGCATCAAACAATGGCACTCAACTTTTGTTATAAACTGGACGTGTTTCCGAACGTGAAAAATCTACAAAATTAAGATTTTCAAGTGAGATTGTCAAAGTGAAATTACTCTGTAACACTCAAGATAGTTAATAAATTTATTAATTACATTCGAAACGTCATTTACCTGACACTTATAACCAATTAGAAAGTTTAAAAATGTATACGCCCAATTAAAACTAATAAAACATGCTGGGCGTCGGATGTCCTTATCATTTATTCTAATAATTTGTGTTTATTGCTTCATATTTTTATGAAAAAAGTAACCAACCAGCCATGTTTAAACTAACCGACAAACTAAATAATGTCTTATGAATATCAAAACTTCCAGAGAGTTTTACGTCAATATTTTCACATGAATTCTTTTTTCGAATAGGAGTCGAATATTTGTCAATTTTATTTTCTTTAGAGAGGTTATTCGTACTTTACCAATCATGTCATGTAAGACTATGTTTTTTAAAAAAACATTAGATTTTAATATATAGCTAATAAAAAAGTTTGATTTAACACATCATTTTAAAAATAGAGAAAATAAATAAAATATAATAAACAATATGTGCTTGAATTATTAAGACCGTTTTAATTTTTTTTTTCTCTTACTGCTATTAAGATTTGAGTTGATTTGTGTATAAACAGCCAGATCGGCTGTAAGCGCCATGGATGTGGGTTCGACACCCACTCTTGCACACAATGCAAGTGTCTTAATTCTAGGTACTTTCTGACAATCCTGCTACGCGAAAAAAACGCCATTTTACTTTACTTTTTTACTGATAATTTCTAATAGAAAACTATTACAGTAAGAACGACACACAGAAAGAATTTGGATGTTCATATTTGGAATACCTTTGGCTTTTACAATAACTTATGGATAGAAACGAATCTTAGTACTGGATTTAAAAAAAAAGATATGTCAATTGTATTATATAATTCTTCAATCACTTCTAATTAATTTGAAAACTATTATAGATACTTTCTCTATTTTCCGTTAACAACTAACTAATCAAATGGAAGTTCACAAGTTTCTTATTAAATAATAAAATTTGCAAAAACTAGAATAAGTCTGCATAAAATAGATCTGCATTTTAAATTATATTGAGCCGACAATGATAAGCAAGTTTATTAAAAAAAAATCTATAATATCGTTTTGGAAGATGATTTATGTTGTTTTGTAGTAGTTATAAACTTTATAATTTAACTTCACTATTTGACAAAAACACTACTCCAATCTCATAAATGGTAACATGTTAATTTAAAATACATCTATTTACTAATTTTACTAATAGAATTATTTAATTGATATTATTGCAATTCTCACTGTAGGGTTAAAATTAGTATTGAACAATTGTGACGGCACTTTAGTAGTGATTACATATACGACTAACCTAACCTACGTAGGTACATATATAAAGTATATAGTAGGCAAATGTTATAATTAAATTTTCTTACATTAAAAACTATTTTTTAGCTATGCTAAGTTTGTAACATTAAAAGCCGAAACCATCGAAAAACTATTCACGATGTAAACTAGGTCTTTTCACAAGCACTTTTGCCTGGATTTGTATAGTGATTCGAAGAATAATTAAAATAGCTAGCAAAAGGCCTTTCAGTGACGTCTCTTAAGAAACTGATAATTAGATTTTTTTATAAACGTAGTAATAAACATGTCCACAAACTAGCGAAGAACTACTATTAAATTGTTTTTATGTATGCAACTTAATAAGCTTCCATGCACTGTAAATTTTAAATTAAAAAAAATGTCAAATTTGACACTTTTTAAAATGTCAAATTAATTATTTTGCAAAACATTTCACATGCAAGTTTACTAGCGCAGCATCAACGCTGTGGTCATACAAATGTCCACGCTACAAACAACATAAAATTATTATGATATAAAATAATGTCAATTTAATCATTTGAGATTCTTCTATAATCACAATTTTGTTAAATGACCAATACAACTATTCGCATTATAGTTGGAATTCGAGAAAGACACATTTATTTGACACAATTAAAAGAAAAAAAGATCATAAAAATATTATTGAAAATTATTATTGTTCGTTATTAAAATTAACATAAAACAATATTTAACTTAAAATATAATAAACGTTGACAGTTAATTTATGTAAGTAAAAAGACGGAATGCTAATTTACACAAATATGGCATCATCTATAAAGAAAATCACAATACACGTAAGAGTAAAATAATATAAAACTGAATAATACAAAAAATAAGTTAGTTACACCTTCTTGAAGATATATCTAAATTCGAGAGCCTATCACTTGCCTGAACACAACTTAAGTGAAGTAAAAAAAAAATAGAATAAAATATCATATACTCGTACCTGTTTTAGAGGATACATATTATTTAATATCGTATATACCGGGGTGCGACTCTATGTAGAGTGGGGGAATGATGCGGCCCGAGTCGACCACCGGAGTGAGCAGCTCATCAGAGGACACTTGGATCCTTATCCTGTTGTCTGATGCGAGATTAGCAGCGCCGTTTGTGAAGAAGCCCAGGGAGACCGGCTTGTGGTGTTCCTCTGTGTACGATTTGTATTTCGGAGTGACAGGCTGTAAATGTGATGGACTGGCGGACATTGGATTGTAGGTGACGTGGATGCGTACAACGTCCTCCGAGTGCGGGGACACCGAGGGCGGGAGAGGCGTCCCCCTCGGTGTAGAGTGCGCTGTCGGCGCCCTTTGTATACTCAACCCGCAAATACCCGATCTGGAATATCAATTAACCATAACCCATCGATCATTTTATCATATATTATTATTGTATATAGCAATACTGTTAACAGTTGAGCGCTACTTATATCCGATGCAAATAGCTGTATACCACTGAATGTTTTATGACGCTATGTATAGTAGTTTACGCTTTGAATTATTTGGCTAATAATGTGTGTTTATGTATAAATGCTAAAATAAAATATTTAATAATCGCTCTAAATATAATATTGTTAAATATAACATACTATATGCTGCGAGCCTACGTTGCACAAATATATCTATGAATACTGTATGAGCAAATAATATATATTCTATTGCAAAGTGCAAGCAAATTTTAGCATTCATATTTATAGAAACGACGCTGTGGCATGAGCTTGCGTGATGCAGTATTACGTAGTGTTGCCAGGAAAGTCTGATAAAACCTCCTTAAATATATAATAGTGTTCTCTTCTACATACATATTATTTATCTAGTTTTCTAATAAAATTAGTTTATCTACCAAATTTTTTAGCAAATAATATTCGCCTGGCAACACTATTTGCAGGGTAGTGAGTGAAACCCACCTTACCCCTCGCCATAGCTTCGGCTAAATTCAGTCTTATTTTTAAATCCTTGTAGAATATGCTATGTATAGGTCTTAGTTTGTGACCGCCAGCTCTGCCACCGGATTGCTTTGCTGCGGTCCCTTTGACCCCACCTTGAGTACCGCAGTATTTTAAGTAAATATATTATATTATATACATAAAAAGCAATGTATACATTAATATTAATAAGATAACTACACACCAACTACATATTACATAAAAAATAGTGCAATAGTGTTTGTTATTAGACAAAAATATAAAATCATCTAAATAAAATATAGATAAAAATATTTTTAAATACTATATTAAATATTTATCAAAAAAGTGTTAAGTAAAAACATCGGAATTTGGTGGCATTATAAGATATAAACACAAATACAAATAAATAAATGAATTTGACAGCATTAAATAGGTATGGTAACTAAGATAATTTAATAGAAATTTCCAGATTATAATAAAATATTGAGACTTACTAGGTGTCACTGATATATATTTATTTATAATTACACTTTAGAAATTCTATTATTCTATATTTATAAATGAATGTATGATGACTAAGATGACTTTAAATTGATTTATGGACGTGGTTACTTTATAGGTCCTCAAAACCCTAAAGGATATTAGTCTTTAAAGACTATTTAAATTAAAATATTCCTTTTCACGATATAGTTTACAGCAAGGCAAGTAACGCGTAGTGAAGGTCTCAACTAAAGGCGTCTCGGCTCAAACCTAAAAATTTGGTATAGTTACCTACTTTTTGGGTTCTTTGCGGATAAAAATATTAAACTATACTTATGAATATATATATATATATATATATATATATATATATATATATATATATATATATTTTACTTACACTATTTTATTTAAAAAGTATTTAATTAATGAGGCCAGTCGAGGTTCAGCAGCACTAAGTGTGTGTGTGTTGTGAGTTCGATCCCCACTCGAGGAGATGAAATATTTACTTAAATTTATATTTCCATTTTTCGCTCTGGTGTCGAGGTAAAGCGCGGCGTTGAGTTCTGCCACTCAATACGCAATTCCTCCAGAATGTTACGATGTTGACGTTCCGTTTAACTAACTGCGGGTAAAAGCGGTTGATAATTGTCTACCAAATAGGTTGTCAGAGTTTGAAACAGAAAGTAACTGTAAGCAGCTAACATCTGATATCTGATAGTTAGCATTAAATATCAGATACATATCTGAATCTTTATTCACAACCGACGAAACTAGCCCTTAATTTAATATTATATTTACAACGAACATCAGTGTAAATTGATTAAATCTTGGTAAAAAACGTTTACAAGTTCTATATAAAAGTCACTGTTACATACATCTTAACGAGAATTAAAAAAAGGCCGATTTCTTTATTTTCATATTTTTTTAAATTCACGATACAACTTTTTTAAAGGTTCAAATAATCGTTTCTTTTCTGGCACAATAATTGGTATTTTTTATTTTAAAAAGATTTAATTCAATTATGTAAAAACGCAATGTATGTAATAAATAAAATTAACATGAGAATACAATAAGCCGTACTTTATGTGACATCTATATGTGATTTCACCTTTTTACCTTTCATTGTATTTTGTTCTATTTGCCACGTTTTACAGATAACATCGATGAAAGGTGTATATATATATGTGTATATTTTCAGCTATTACAGATATATTCACATTGGTAAAAAATAATATATACTTGTTGAACATTCATAGTATGAAATCGTAAAATATTGCTAACCTATTATATGAAACTCATAAAGGATACCTCAACCACATTTAAAGCTATAATCTATTTTACAACACTACCTTTCAAATAAACAAAAAAAACAACAAAATTTTAATAATAGATATAGAGAACAAGGCCTCGAAACACTAAACCAGGTAAGTGTCGCTAGTAACTAGTGTGCATATACAAAATCTCACCCATCTGACCCAGTGCCGTCGTCGCTGATGTTGCTGTGAGTGTCCAGAGAGTTGTCCGGCGCGTGAGACCGGCCGCTAGAGAAGACACTCAGGTCCGCTGTACTCGTAACACTGGTGTCCGCCAGGGACCGGCGAGAGCCTAGAGCCGACACTGAATCCTCACAGCGGACCCCACTCGCTACACCACTGTGATCTGAACATAACACTTTAATACATCATTATATGAAGCTACTAATACTTGATCGAGAGTAAGAACAATATTGTTATTTAGCTGCTAAAAAAAATCTATTTTGATTTGATAACATGAACATTTGATAAGCACATTTGAATATTTAACAGAAATTCGATATTGCGTGATTATTTAAATGTTAAAAAAAAACATTCTATTTTATAAAATTAACATAAAATTATTAAAAAAATGCTAGTAATTAATAACAATTTAATAGTGACTGAACAAAAAAAATTACAACCATGCAAAAAAAACTCACCTAGTTGTGTAAGGATGCGCGCACACACACATCTCAAGCAAACAATATGCCAAAAAATCATGCAATTTTAAATAAAAATCTCTGCTCGTAACCTGATTGAACTCAAAAACGAAGTTTATTTCTTATCATTTACGTATATTAATTTAAAGATGGCCTTAGATGTTTTTTCGGTTACTTTTTATTTTATTTGTATTCGGTTTAATCAAATAATTAGGTTTCAAATCCTTGAGGGAAGGAAGGGTGGAGGAAGTCTCTCGAATATTCATAGAGGCGTAGGAGGTGCGGAGAGGAACAACTAAGATGGCATTCTCTAATGGAAGAAAAACATATCATTTAAAATGCAAAATTAAATATTAAAGTAGATCGCTTTATATTACCAAAAAAAAAACTTTAATTAGAACTTATATTATTTAAGTGTAATATAATATATTAATTTATTTATGATTTAGAAACTGAAGACTTATTCTTTTATTATTATCGCAGTACATATTAGTACTTATGTGATGGTTAAAAAAAAATTGCATATGTCAAAATGTCAAATAAGCAAACGCTGTGACGCCGTGTTTCTACATCTGACTTGCAATCTATGCAACATTCATATACAACATACCATACAACAACGACATACCATTTAATAGGTATTGATATGTAATAAGTTTGGTGTCTTCAAAGTTCAAACCACAATGGGCGGCAAAACTAAAAATAGAAAATCATCTTTATCTACCACTCTTGTATCGCAAGCGGAATACATTAGATATAGATAATAAAAGCGACCCCTCAATAAAATGCATAGTAAAAAAAAGAAAACTTATTTATTTCGAAACGTGTCTTCATTTTCTAAATTTACATACAACACGTAAATTTCGCGTATTTGTAGTTAAAATCTTAAAGCTAACAAAAAAAAAAACAGTATAAACAATACCATACAAAGCAACACCACGGTGTAAAACTGGATGATAGGGGTGGGTTTATGTTAAAACAGAAAGCATGTAAAATAAACTCCGTTGAATAAAATCAGTTTCGAGCAGAAATTTGTGTAAACTATAAATAATAAATGAAATTGAAATATGAAGAACGACGACAAAATTATTATTATATATAATATCATAATTAAGTGTTGTTAATTAACAATACATAATAATTATTAAAATATGATTAATATGATGTGAAAAATTAAACGAAACATACGACGTTCTAAGGCAACGCAAAATACAGCCGCGATAGGATTTTTACAATTTTTTTTGTAATGTAAAAATGTTTGATTAGTAAGTGATTAGGTTAGATGGGTATTCGAATCTCAAGCAATGTGTTAAGGCGAGTCAACTCGATGTTAATGACATAAACCCACCGCCGTACCACCACGACCATGCTAGTGCACAAAAACTAAATGATAACAGTAGATTTTTTTGTTTTTTTTTTTAGTAAATCTGTGCGGAAATTAAAATGAATATAATTGGCAAGCAAATTGGACGTCAAATTCTTTGAACGCCGTGAATATTATTTAAAAAAAAAACATTGCATACAAAAAGTAACAAGATGGAAATGAGCTAGAGCTTTAGAATTCAAAATGGACGTGTTTTATATATATAATATATAATTTTTAAATATAATATAATACGTTATGAAATTTATAACAAATATGTTAAACTATATATTAACAAATATGTTAAACAAATACTCAAGATTGTTTAAAAGTATATAGGTTTAAGCCTCGCTAAGTAATAATCAATGAACATGTACGTTTTAACTTTCACTTTATAAATTAATATTCACTTTACGACATATAATAAACTTTCTACACGATATACATTTTTAAACCGTCAATAACCGTTTTATACAGTTTTAACTTGTGGTTGTACGAGTATTCTTAACAATTTACAATATAAATAGTACCTACCGTACCTAAATAATAATAACCAAAACCGACATAAGTTCTTGCAACACATATCTTTAGCTCATTTCCATATTTATAAGCTATTCTATAGCGTGATTATAGTACTAAATCACACAAAGTTCTTTTTAAGCTACAAGAATATTTTCACTTAAGCTATAAAAATATTTTGTACAGAAGCATGTTCTATAATTCCATATCAATTCGTGCTTTTAAGAACTTGTTTTCGACGTGAAAGTGCGGAGACACGATCGTGTCACGTTAAGTTATTTACACTTTTTATTTAATACTAATGGAACTGAACAAGATTTAATTTAATGTATGAAATATTATACATTTATAAAAACTAATCAAATAATTTATTACTATCTAAACAATACATATAAATGAGCTAAACAAAAAATTAAGATGATTATCAATCAAAATTAATAATGGCATCAAATTAAAAAATAATTCAAATCAACTGAATCCATCATTTTTTAATATTAAAAAAGGAGGATTTGGTGAGATTTTTCAAATATAATAATCAGCATCGTGATGTAGTAACTCAATAAATATGGAAGTTGACACTAAATTAAGATGAACGACTTGGTTGTTAAGTGTATTATACAACATTCAAGTATTTCTTGTTTATTTGCCGTCAATACGGCCAGAACGAGCACAAAATATTCGAAGCTAAAATATATTGCGTAAATGTTATCGTTTGTACTTGTAGGTCATCACATTTCTCATAAAAAAAATACAACTAGAACGTCATTCGCACCTACATATCTAAAATAAAAAAGTTTCGAGAGTATTTTAAAATTTAAATGTGAAATAATAAATAGAATATATACTTAATATCAGAACACAAGTGATTATTATATATGGGAAATAATAAAACGACGTATGTAATACATAAACATGCAATTAAATAAACAATCATAATTAAATTTAATAATGAATGAAATATGGACACACTAGTGTAACCATAATTTTGATAATGAAAAATGTGCGTAGTAATTCTTCTATGAAAAACCAAATCAAAATATAATATAAATGAGAAGATCAAATTCAACTAACGAAATATTAAATTAACAGTACATAAATATCACAATACTATCGAGCTCAGTATAAATTTAGTTAAAAACATAATTTTCCTTACTATTTAATAAAACTGTTATATAACAAGTTAAATTTTAAGACTGATGTTAGTATAAATGAGGAGTTTCAAGATGCACAAGTTCATAAATGCGTGAATTGATCGGATCCTAGGCTTTCATCGGATGTAGTTAGCGACGGCAGAGAGGCCTCCAAGTTACCTGATACTGTGTCACTTTGAGACACGCGAAGCTCCTGGAGTTCCAGCGCGGCTTTCTCGCGACTGAAATTGTATAACATTTTCGTTTTCACTCCAAAACAAAATAAAATATTCTTTATTCAATTGGGCTATTCAAATGATTAAACTTATGTTATACAAAACAAAGCATATATAACATTGTGTATCTCCATTTTATGTTTTGTGGAGTTAATCACTACAGTGGACGGCCCATATGTTGATTATTATATACACAATTAGTTTTTTATGTACTTGATATGCTATTCTTTCCAAATTTTCTTGCTTACTGGATGGTTCCATAATGTAGACGAGTGCTATTACTTCATTAGCATCAATATTTTAATAAATCTTTGAATAAGGTATTCCAAATATAGTTTTGACAAATAAAAAGTAGAAAGCTTATATCCTACCGTAAAATAACAGTGGCGCGAGCTTGTTTTTCAGTTTCAGAAAAATTTTCCGCTCGTTGACCTATTTTAGATTTTTTGTCCGGTTCTACAAAGATTCCTAGAGCCCGTTGTGGCAATTCAGTAGGAGGAGGAGGGCCCGGGTAGTCGAGCTTTGCTCGCTTTAATTCCTCCATCGATCGCTCTAAATTATATATGACAATATCATCTTCGAAACCAAAATCTTTATGAAGTTTCACCTAAAAATTTGAAAAAGAAACATAAAAAGAAGCATAAACATAGGTAATTTCATAATGTATTTCATAGTAGTAGTCTATGTGTCAATCCTGATACAAACCTGAATGAAATTAACAATGAGATCCATATCATTCAATTTCATGATAGCTTTTTTGTGAAGTTTCAGAATCGTATAAGCCATGGCAGTAATGACGCGCTCACCGTCCAGCAAATAAATGTCCCACACTCTCAAACATAAACTGAAGGGCACTCGTTCCACAAAGCAAACAAAGAACCATTTAAGAGAATAAAGTATAGCATCAAGGCCAAACTTGTCGAAGTGATGTTTTAGCTTCGGCATAAACTTAGTCAGTATCTTGTCATGATGCTCAAGAAACCTTGTGAGCTTGGGAAATCCCTCTACATATAAACCATGCATAGCATATTTTTTGTCTGATAATAGTATTGTCAGAGCCCAGAATGCATCTTCCTCATCCATATACATGAGCAGAACTCCAGCCAAGCCTGACATTCCCTGACAGTAGCCCACTTCTGAATTATACATACTATAAGCACACAGAACATTGAACAATGAGCATTGTTTCTCTGAATATCGCTCTCTATAGAATTGATGTTCTCGAAATTGCCTGTTGACGTCTGAATCTATTTGCCTTACATCTGTGGACCAGTGCTTTGCCAATTTCAACATTTCTTGATATTTGCCTGGGGTTTCTGATTTTATGGCATTCACATTTAGTAGTTTGCACCATATCTTTATTCTTAATGAATTTGGAATGCCTTTGTAAATTCTTCTATGTAACTTTTCTTTTGTTGTTGGTGAATCCCAGGATCCAAGCATCTTAACCCATTTCTTTTCCCTTTCAACCTCAACATTGACTTTTTGTGGTGCTGTTTTCTGTGTGAGCCTCTCATCATGTATAAAGCCATATCTGAAATATTGTATATATTTTTTTTAAGTTTATTACTCTGTAGGTTGTCTGAATATATATATGACACAAATAAATCTAAGTTTACAACAGTAATGATAAAATTAAAAATTAAAAAGAAAAATTATAAATTACAACAAAGTTCTGTACTACAAAGTAATACAAAAGTAAAAACTAAAATAGTAAATTGTGTACTTTGTAATTTTTTACTTTAAATTAAAATTATAAAAATTGTATAATAATATGATAATTAAAAGAAACATATTTGGTGTCCCCAAACAACATTTATTGATAATGATGTAATTTATGGCTTTGCAAAATATTTATGACTTTAAAGTTCACAGACACAATTAAATAAAAACAGCATTTCTACATATGCAATGCAATATGCAACTTTTATACAATAAATATAGCTTTGAACATTGCCTTAACAATATAATTCTGTTATATCAAACCAACCAAATAATTATAGTTTGGAAGCTGTTAGAGTACAATATTAGACTTGTGTTTAGACAATGAATGTGGGTTTATTTACTATATTTAAGTTATTTTCATTTCCTTGCTTTGATAACAAAACAAAGAGTGGCTAGGAGTTCCACCACTTAACACACAATGCTTTAAAAATTAGGCATTGCATAGACAATCGAGTCTCTTAAAACTAGGTTCTGCCTGTCTTTCTTGCTAGATGAGGGATACAACATGAAGCATAAAAAACTATACCTAGTTCATTAAAATAAGTATAGTTAGTCAAAATAAAAAATATAAGATTGATAAATATTAAAATCAGCTGAAATTGCAACATATTTATATTTTTTATATAAATGGGTTCAAACCACACATTTAAACAAAAGAAATGTATTCATGTTGATTATTAATATCTATACATATATCATATTTAAAATAAAGGAATAATGCAAGAGCATAATAATAATAATATAAAAATGATATAATGAAATTTATAAATCAAGCATGGCTCAGTCGCTCAGCATTGCTT
Source organism: Heliconius erato x Heliconius himera (assembly GCA_013421005.1). Classification (NCBI taxonomy): domain Eukaryota; kingdom Metazoa; phylum Arthropoda; class Insecta; order Lepidoptera; family Nymphalidae; genus Heliconius; species Heliconius erato x Heliconius himera. The sequence goes on from JAATLQ010038261.1 coordinate 26,615, forward strand.
ACTAAGCTTTTTAAAATATTTCGCAATAATTATGCATTGCATCCTTAAATACATAATTAAATAAACCCAAATAACATATTATTATACTATTTTAAAATAAAATATTACCTATCAGTTTTATGGTAATCTTCAAATTCTGGGTCCTCCCAAGGATCAATTTGGCCAGCGAGATTTTCACGTCCTCTTTCGTATCTTTGGAAGATACGCTCCCGCTCCTCGGAAGCTCGTGCCAACAGAGCCTCCTCATTCATAACACAGCCTGCTTATGCCACATACCGATCGAACACCTACACGACCTACAATCGTTTAACCGACCTACTAAAGCTACACTCGTCCTTATACTTAACTAAAGAAAATATATAATATCACATCACATCTCGACAATTTGGCTTATTTATCACATTTTCTTTTTAGTTGTCGTTAAAATATTCAGATTTCAGCTAGAAATAATCTCAGACGCTATTTTAAACAGATTGACCACAGATCTATGAATAATTTGACGTACTAAATAGCCAATTATCAAATTTTAGATTAACAAAGTTTTAATTATGATGTATGAAAAAAAATTATCAACTACGATAAATACTTTCACGAACAGTACTTGAGAGATTAATTATTGCTAATGACAACATTAATAACACAATTCACAAACATCTGATTTATAAATTGAATACAAATATAGTGAAACAACTCTATTTCGTATATATTATAAAAGAAAAACGCCCCCTTTTTGGTAAGATTTTGTGACACAGAGTCAAGCCTTTTAAGTTAGAGGTCTAATTTATGTTCACTTTTTACTGTCATTCGTCAAAGTACATAATAAATGAAATTTCCAACATATTATAATCTTGAAACACTAATATATTATTTGTTCTAGGAATACATTGATGTATATATAATGTGATATTAATATGTAATTTAATTATTATTTTTAATTAATTAAGATTTGAGTTTCAGTTTACATTAAAAAGTAAAAAAGAAGTGACATTACCTCACAATAATATTTAATTCCCGTGGCAAATCAAACAATTTAATCTTCAATTATAAATTTAGTGATCAATAATAATATCTGTTAAAATCACGCAATAAAATGAGACGAAATTACAATCATATAGTCTTTGACAGGTTATATTTTAGTTTAAACTAGCTACTATTAGTTAGCGGGAAAAATAATTTTCTTAAATATTTTTTTTGATAATTCGTTTGTTCGTCGTTTGTTGGTAATAGTTCGATCAGATTTGTTTTTTGTTATTCGATATTTGACTTTGACTTTACTTGACTTTGACGTTATATGACTTTGACTTTATAAATAACTAGCGACCCACTCGCTCCTTCGGCAGCATATCTATCATACTTTTATTATACTGTATTTGTCAACAGATTGATATATTCAATCCTCCACAACTCTCATATTTCTGTTCAATATGTGGATCTCATCGGGGGTAAGGGCGCCCCATGCGCGATTGGAGCCTACGCTTGCAGCCGTAAACAGAGCGTTGAATTATTTTAATTTCACATTTTTTCGAAAAGAATAGGTCTAAATTACTTACTATACAAGCCAAAGCTAATCTTCATAAAATTTTCTTGATTATGGAATATCTTTCGCTTGTAAGTTTCAATATCCATGTCAAATAAAAGTCTTTAAAATATCACCCTACAATTTTCTATTATTTTTTTAGATATAAGGTTTCGCGGGGTTTTTTTAGAACTAATAAAATGGAACATTTCTGCCATACAATGTACTGACATATATATAACTATTTTTGCAGCGCACACGCTTAAAGCATTTCGATGATGTTCATCGTTATTGTTAATGCGTAATTTAAGGATAACTAAGACTTACAACGTAACGTTATAAAACCTATAGCACTCCTGAGGAACGTAACTTTTACACAAAACAAAAAAGTAAATCGGACTGGTAAATCCAGAGATCTTTAAACAAACAAACTTTTCCGCTTTATTATATTAGTATAGATAGATTTTAATTTTTTAACCTAAGTCTGGCTCTTATTATAATAATATTTGTTATGTGTGTTTTTTTATTATTCTATAAATCTTGATAAGATATTGTTTATTCGATCAAAAAATGTTTGTTTAATCCTATTTTTTTACCTCACCTACACCCAAAAATGTCATAAATTGTCACTGCGCATCCGCGAACTATACATCAATTGCGCGGTTTGTGTAAATTTTATTCTTTATGACAATAACACACTTGGGGCTGGGCTAAAAAATATTTTAAATAAATACGATATCGAACAAACGTTTTTTTTGATCGGACAAGCCATATCTAATTAAAATATAAAGGAAAATAAAAAAATAGGCAAACATGCGTAACTGTTTTTTTTTTAAATAAATTATGAATAATAAAAATTGAATTAGCAAAAAAAAGTAAAAAAAAAATCTCCCACGAACTTACTATATAGCTGTTTAAAACTATGGTTTTTAAAATAGTTTCTATGTATCTGTGCTAAAACTTGGACTTTGCACAGCATGTCATAGATAATAAATATTAAAATGAGATAAATAAGTATATAAAAGTTAGTGCAGTTAAAGTTTACTTTTCATATTTGTACAATCTTCGTTTGTACTCTGTATACTGTAGTAGTATAATTCAGGTCATTAGTCTTCGGCTCGGCGTCAAATTTTACTACGGTATATCTTTTTTACACGCTACGTGGTTCAAAGTCCGACGCATCTATTATAGCAAAAAATACTTGATTTTAATTATTATCCGATATGAATCCTCTTACCCAAGTAAGTATAAAGTTTATTATAAAATATTAATTAATCTTGTCAGTTTTTTTTTATTTTACCTTTTTAAAAATAATTATTTAATGCTACATCAAAAATTGTACGTATAATATTAAAACATTTATAGTTATGCACACTGATATTATAAATTAAACAGTTGTTAAGGGCCAGTCCAAAGTTCATTGAATGTATTTGATGTCATTTTATTAAGTTTAAGTAAGAAAATATGTCTCTACATCTCTTTAATTTATTGCTTAATACATCTGCTTCATATATTAAATATATTTTTCGAAATTATACGAACGAAAAAATTAACACTTTCCCAATGATTTCTTTTATGTCTTTCAATTTCCATATCGAAATTAATTAGAAAAGAAAATTCTATAATAAATATTTAATTCAATTCAGAAATATTTAAAGCTTCTAAATTTTCAGAATTTAGTAATCTATATTTAGCATATCTTTGGAACTGTTTTGTAACTCTGGACTATTATCTAACTTAATTCTAGAGTTTTTTTCTAGTAAATATCTAAAATGCTTCAAATTCTATGAAAAGTATATGGGTACAGGTATTAATTTAATTTGAACAAAATTTTATGGAAAGTTATACTTAAAATAGTTAATTGTTCCATATAATATTATACTCAACTCAATTGTCTTGAGTATAAGATGTTATACTCAAGGCAATAAAAATTACACTAAAAAACAATGATACAACTTTCTCACTAATAGTCTTTTTTCAACAACCATTTAATTAAAAGGTATAACAGAGAAAGTAGAGGGAAACTAATGTTATGACAATCATTTCTTTATAAATAAAATGAAACTAAATTATTTCAGTTTTAGTGTCAGTAATGTAATTTTTCTTATGAATTATGTTAGTTATTGTTTTTGTATAGAACAATCTACACAAGCCCTGTTTGTTCATAATGCTCTTGTGACTGAACCTCATGTATTGCAGCAAGGACAATGCTTTTTTATGCATTATATTGTGGAATCCGTCAAACTGTGCATCTGTGAACGTTCCCTGAGGGCTGCAGAACTGTAGCAGACGCGATTGCTTTCTGTAGTCTTTATGCACCACCCACTTTACTAACTACTTCTAATTGAGTGGCAATACTGAACTCTGTTTTCTCTTCTTACCAGAGAGAGGAAATGAAAAAAAAATGTTCTCAAAAGTGGAAATCGATCTCACACAACTGTTGAATTTACAGTCAGACAATGCTGCTGACCCACAACAGCCTCTATGAAGTGTTATATGTATGTGATTTAACCAATTTTTTATACAGATTGCAAGGGTCACACGCCCCATCTATCGTCAATTGTCCACGACAAAGGCACTTGCATCAGCACCAAGACCAATTCCACCTACTGGTTTATGTTTTGGTAAGTTTAATTATATTAATAACAGATGTAAAACAATATTTTCTATTATATTATTCCAAAATAGTTTCTTCACCAAGAATATAATTACATTACATCAATTGTCATACATTATAGGTTATTTATTGTATGTTTTACTACAAGTCATGCTTGATTTTGTTTCAATTGATCTACTTTGAAATTTTTATACTATTTTTAATCTCAGCATATACAGATTCAACATATATTTCTTTGTCTAACATAATTATAAAGATAATTTATTAACATTATTTTAATAAAACTAGTGAATTTAGTCATTGTTCTTGATATAAAAAACTGATAACTATTTTCCATTTAATTGCTTACTATTCTTATTTAATTATTGTGAGTATACAAAAGCAATTATTATAATCTACAGCATTTTAATATATTTCAATCTATTCAATATATTTAATCTCTAAATTGAAATAGTAATTATGTAAAACATTTTGTATATATATAAAACTCACAATAAAATATATATAAAATGTTTATAATAATTATATGATACACCATACATTTTTTATTGTATTATTTCAATATGTTATGGATAAAGATTTTTTTTTAATTTACATAGATTTTAGTATATTTACTATTTATGCACATAGTTACGTTTGTTTAATTATAAATAAAAACAATGTGAGACATTATTTTTATTCCCCACTATAAATAATATTTTGGAATTAAGCAAGCAAGTTCCTACATTCATTGTAATGATATTAATTAATAATTAATTTATTTTATAAAAAAAAATCTACTCCACGCTGTATCCCGCTCACACCTTGGTATGTAGAGAGAACCTAGTGTTAAGACACTCTATTCCTCATTTTTCGCCGAATTATGCGAGGCGTTGCGAGCCATTAGACACCGGGGCGAAGAAAATGGAAATGTAAATTTAAATAAATATTTAATTTCGCCAAGTGAGGATGGAACCCACAACCAGTCACGTTTACAGTGTTTGTCGCTACGACTGGTCTCATATAAAACTTATAAGAAAAGTAAAAAATATGTAATATTTTGGAATCAATTCAAGGTGCCTTTATGAATATTATTTTATTAAAATATTTTATATTTTTTAATAAGTTGTATATGTATACTCTGCTCCAAGGCTACGTTATATTAAGCATATAATAAATTATCGTTTGATTAAATACGATAAACAATTATATATCTGTCAGATATAATATTAAGTTGTTTATTTCAAGTTTTCTTCAATACCTATTTCAATAACTATTTGTTTAATTCTGTTTTGTACTGAATCTAGCCGATCTACTTACATACTTTGACTTTATAGAATTTCGACGTAGCTCGATGAGAACGTATGGCTTATAGTTGGTCAGGATGCTTGGATGGTTTCCAAAGAGGCGCAGGTTCAAATCATGCTACGTTCAAATTTTTATACGTTTTTTTTCTAAGTGTGGAATAACATTTTAAAAATGTTAAAAAAATATTTTACATAGTTCTTGGGAAATGTTGGTACAGAAAAATTGACGTGGTAGTTACAAATTCTTAAAGATATACTGAAATGACTCGACATCTCGCTAGAGAAAGTTGGTCGTCTTGAGGTCTAAATTATTTTAACCGACTGTGCGACACAAAGGTAAAAAGGTGGTTAATATGTTTACCTTTCTGTATATATATATATATATTTGTTTCTATGTGACATTGTATATATTGATAATCCTTACAGCCGGGGCCAGTCGTGGCGCAGCGGCACGAGGTGTGACTGTAAAACCGACTGGTTGTGGGTTCGATCCCCACTCGAGTAGATGAAATATTTAAATAAATTTTATATTTTCATTTCTTCGCTCAGGTGTCGAAGTAAAGCGCGGCGTTGACATCTGCCACTCAACACGCAATTCCTCCAGAATTCGGCAGAAAGTGAACGGAGTGTCTTAACACTAGGTTCCCTCTGCCTACTCTGCTGTGTGCGGGGTACAGCGTGAAGTTGATAATTCTTACGTCAATCACTTTTTATTAATAGGGTACGTGATAGTGATAAAAATACACTGTGACAAACAGATGCCATGTTATTAAAATCAGAAACTTTTCTTCAATCAATAACATCTTCACAAAGAGCCCTGTAAAATTTTAATGTTTTCGACTGTTAATACTAGTGAATTATTGGACTATTTTAAACATTTTCAAAGTGTTAATCCACACTTAAGAAAGAAACTTATTTAGAAAACGTACAAAAATTTGAACGTAGCGGGACGCGAACCCGCGCCTCCTGGAAACCGACCAGGCGCTCTAACCACTAAGCCATACGTTTGAGAACGTAAATAAATATTTATTGGACTAGTTTGTTTCTTTTTAGTTTATGCAATAGAGTTTTGTTTGTATATATTTTATTATTTTTATTTTTGTAAAAAGAAATAAAGAAAGTCAACTAAATCACTATATTATTAACATACAATTAAAATCATTATATTATCAACATATAAAAATCCAAGTTTGATTCTTTTATGATACTTCTGTATGCAAAAGACTCAAACCTACACACATTTTGAAATTTATATTTTTTTAGCTTCACGCTGTATCCCGCAGGCTAGGCAGATTGAACCTGCGTACATAGTGTTAAGACACCGTTCCCCACTTTCGGCTGAATTCTAGAGAAATTGCGTGTTGAGTGGCGGAATTCAACGCCGCGCTTTCTCTCGTTACCAGAGTGAAGAAATGAAAATATCAAATATTTAATTCCGTCGAGTGCGAATCGTACTCATAACTTGTCGCGTTTACCAAGACTGGTCACAATTTAAAATATTTAAATAAATATTATTTAATATTAACAAATATAAGCATTTCAAAAAGATATTTTCTGAATGTCTTGTTGGGTTTTTAATGACTATAGCTATCATTTATCTTTAATTAAGCATAAAAGAACAATAAAAAACTGATGCTTAATTATACAGTACTTGTTAGTATTTCCATATATAGTAATTAAAGTGTATACAAGCCAAAGGGCTGGGGCGACAGTAAACGTGACAGGTTGTGGGTTCGAGTTCTCGAGCGGGCACCTGAAACAAAAAATCCATTTCCTTGCTCTGGTAACGAGACTAAGCGCAGCGTTGTGTTTTGCCAATACACAACAAAACGCAATGCGTTCAGAATTACGCGGAAATTGGGGACCGAAAGTTTCTAAATGGGAACGGAGTGTAAGACACTAGATTCCCAGATTCCCTCTGTCTACCCTGGTGCTGGGTATCCCACAGAGTGATACTATAAAAAAATGTATATACAGGCAGTCCTTGTACTTACTGCATGTTAGGTTCTCGAATTATGTACGTAAATTCAAATGTATTAACTTATCACTCTATTATGCAAAATACTCGTATGTAATGAGAAATAATAAATTATGTTTTTAGCTTAGAAAAACGATCAATTCTGGATTCCTTCGCATCTTTTTTCTTCTTTAAATTTACTGCTGCTGTATTATACATGACACTGGCAGGTTATTTTGCACCTGTCATCGTAAAATCAGGCCATTAAAAAAAAACATTAAAACTTCTTTGAAAATGATTATATATTTTTTTTAATAAATAATTTATTTTTCATTTCCCAAACTTCCTAAGGCTTTTAGAAAAGTTTTTAGTACATATTTTTTGTTTGTTATTTCTTTGTTTACTTTCTGGATATCGAAACTTTGACGTATTTTTGAGGAAGTGTCAAAATATTGGTAGACGTAGCTTAACTCCAAATGATATGAATCGAGGACGGCCTGTACGTAATATAAAAATTATATTTCGTCGCTGTTAATTATCTTAGACTAGTTTGTTGGTTTGTTTCCAGCTCCTTGAATGGGATAAATATTTTATTTAGCCTTTCTTATATATAAAGATATTTATAAATTGAAAATCAAAGTCTCTGTAAAAGGAATAATGAATATAAAGCTCTTCTATGAAAGAAAACTATACTATAATTGTTATACAGCCCATCCTATAACATACGACTCAACCAAAAACCAACCGGTCTCTTACAACAGCTCATTTAAGAAAACTTCAAACTTATGAACGCGCAATAGAACGAAGTGTCAAGACTAAATATTAAAAAAAACTAAATAAAATCCATATACTACCTACTACTGTCAAAAGGCTTATGTGGAACTGGACTGGATATATAATAAGAGGTATCGAAAAGTGGAATCAAATCATCTTATTTTGGAACCCATGATATAAAAAGAGGAAAAGGGGTAGACAATACGGGCGTTGGGAAGATAAAATAAAGTATATAGCAGGAAATTTATGTTTAAGGAAAGCAAATGACATATTAAAGTGAAAAATTTTTGAGTATGTCTCTGTCTCTGTTGGCCCAGTTTTCTCTCGAGTAGAAAACTGGGCCTACAGAGGAAGTGAACGTAACTTTTTTAATTTTTTTTAATAAAAATAATTTTATTTAGGTGTACGAAGTCGACATAACTTTCTACAAACAGACTTTAAAACGTTCTAGTATAAAATTTTGTCAAAAGAAGTTACATCATTTTTTATAATATAAATTTCTTATGCAGTACAAAATTCACAAACTACATAGTATTGTTAAATTATTGTATGTACTAAGTATTTCTTTCTGCCTTTATTCCAAAGTTTTTACAAATGTTTTAATTTTTTCAAATGTTTTAAACATATATTTATTTTAAAATTTTAATTGAATTATTAATATATAATATATATTGCGTTAGAAGTTCTACCTGTGAGGCGCATCAATGTAAAAAAATTGTACATTTTTTTTTACTTCAGCATAAATTCTGTTAAGCAAAGAATAAAGGAAAAGATTAGAACATTGAACAATGCACAATGTTCTAGTTTTTTCTTTAGATCAGGGGTTCCCAACCTTTTCTTGGCCAAGGACATAAAATTAAAATCGTTCGCGGACCATATTTAGACTTCTACGGACCACTGGTGGTCCGCGGACCACTGGTTGGGAACCACTGCTTTAGATTGATGGTAGTTTACATTTTTTTACATATATTTTATATATTGGAAAGTTGTTTTAAAAACACATTTCTCCAATTACAGAGCTCAGTGATGAACAGAAGGCACTACAGGATCTGGCCCGCAAGTTTACCAAGGAGGAAATCATACCCGTCGCGGCGCAATACGACAAGAGCGGGGAATACCCGTGGCCCATTATAAAGAAGGCCTGGGAGATTGGTCTAATGAACGGACATGTTCCCGAACATTGCGGTAACGATATCTTTTAATATGCAATTATGCAAAAAATCAAGTTATGAAATTATTATAATGTGCCTTAAAATAATTTGGTGAAGTTAGACATTTTTTTGTATCCCGCAGGGTAGGCAGAGGAACCTAATGTCCGTTTTCTATTTTTCGTCGAATTTGAGACGTTTTATTACAGACTGTATCTCGTTAAAACTGCAAGCATTGCGTTTACAGTCACAATTTAGGTTTTGTTTACGTCCGAAAGCCTAAACAATTTTCACGTTAATACCTAATGTAAAATATTTTGATAGATGTTCTAAAGTTTTTCTTAAAGAATACAAGAACAATCTTAAAATGTAAGAATGGAACATTATAAAAAAAGAAAAGGGAAACCGAGGTACTTATGTAGAGACTAGTTAGTTTCTCAGTAAACTTAAAGTGTATTTAAATTATAATATAACAGATATGTAAAAGAGCATAGAAGTAGATAAAAAAAAATGTCGACAAAAAGAAAAATGTATTTACTGTATTATTATTTTGTTACCCTTAGTATACAAAGCTTTCATTTGATTATGTACTTCCAATTCGCTTGATATAGACATATTTGACAACCCAAAATTCAACATAAAACATAGATTTAAAGCTGAAGAAATTATATTAATGCAAAAGTATAAAATTATATAATTTCACAGGGGGATTGGGTTTAAAAGTTATGGAGAATTGTATAGTCTGTGAGGAGATAGCTTTCGGATGCTCTGGAATAATGGCGGCGATGTATATCACCGAAGTCGCAGTGAGCATTTACACGCAAATAATGTGCTGGTGCATGTGGGATTTGCTGAATTGACGTGGCACCATTTTTCACTTTTTAATTATAATTTAATAGGCAAATCGATTACGAAACACAGTATAAACTAATTAGAACGAACTGGCCGATGATTTTAGTAATAATAATCTATCAATTGAAATTCATGTAAATACAACGTGAATATAATAAATTAAATGAAAAGCCAAATATTGATATAATGTTTGTCCAAAAAATGAGTAGTCTAAGATTAATTTCAGGCGGCATTGGGAACTTTGGTGTTTTCGACGAGTGTTTGATCGGTGAGGAATTAGCCTTTGGATGTTCTGGTATAGCGACGGCCGCGGGCGCCACGGGCTTGGGCGTAAGTTATTGTCACCGTTCGTTATTATCTAAAATGATGGCTCGTGCCAATATGTAAATAAAAATATTGTAGATGACACTGAAATAAGCGTTTTGAATATACAGGATAGCTTAATAGTAATATAGTATTTTCATTCTTTAAGTTTTGTTAGTAAAAAAAGTACATACAACTAGCGTCGTTGTTTTTTTTTTCATAAAATCAACAATATATTTAATAATTTTCCAGCCTGCAGGTCAGCCTGTATAATAAATCGTGATCCTTGAAGCAAAACACATATCAACTTCACTGGCAACAAATATAACACAGACAAAATACAAATTTTACAACAGAAATGCCAATAAAAAATATTCAATGTCGACTTTATTACATACATTATGTAAAAATGTCATATATAAATTATTTTGTGTCGTGTACAATAATGCCAGGCTTGCTGCTTCCCTTCAAAAGCTTTATTTGTAGTGTTATAAGTGTATATTATATCCTATTACGTGGCTACTCGCGGCTTCGCCCGCTACTTCCTATAATTCTTTTATTCATTTTTCATAATTCTGACATAGTGCAAGCACTACGTGGCAAGGATGTCGTCGGTGGCAAGAGCGCCCCCCGCGGAACTCGAGCCTAAGCTTGCGGCCGTAGACAGCGTTGATAACGATTAATGTCTCAAAAAATATATAGATAATATAGTTCAAATTACATGCTATAAAAGCCAAAGCTTATTTTCATGAAATATCCTTGATATTGGAATAACATTCACTAGTAATTTTCAATATATTAATCAAATAATCACGATAAAAGATCACCTTGGAATTTTCAATTATTTTTTGTCACAAAACACCGTATTGTGACTTATTTATAAGATATTAATATTGATAGATATACCGTGTCGCTCCTCCATAGCGTTCATTATTGTTGTTATTTCATTATTTACGGCTAACTAAGAATTAAACCGAAGTGTTATATAGCCAATAGCACCCCTGAGGAATATAGCTTTCATACAAAACAAAAAAAAAACTGTATATCCGACATCAGAAGTAACCGAGGTCCTAGCGTTTAAACAAACAATCTCTTCCACTTCATTATATTAGTATAGATATTTACACTTCCACGTAATAATTATTAAAAATATGTATATAAATGTAAAATATATAGGAAAGTTAGATAGAGAATCAAATATTATATATCAATAAATAGTCAATAAGTAAATAGTAATTGAGGCCGGTCGTGGCGCAGCGGCACGAGGTGTGACTGCAAAACCGACTGGTTGTGGGTTCGATCCCCACTCGAGATGAAATATTTACTTAAATTTATATTTCCATTTTCTTCGCTCTGGTGTCGATGTTAAGCGCGGCGTTGAGTTCTGCCACTCAACACGCAATGCCTCCAGAATTCGGCAGAAAGTGGGGAACGGAGTGTCTTAACACTAGGTTCCCTCTGCCTACCTTGCCGTGTGCGGGATATAGCGTGAAGCTAATAATAAATAGTGTTGTAGTTTTAATAAGAAGTTATAAACAATCCTTTAATTAAAACTATAAAAACGGCAAAGCTAACCCAGTGGCGTAGTGAGGGGGGGGGGCAAGGGGGGGCATCATGGCCCGGGCGCTACTTCCAAAGGGGCGCCAAAAGGTCTGGAAAACTGCAAAAATGTTCGTCTGGGGGGCGCTGAAAAGGTATTTTGCACCGGGCGCGAGGTACGCTCGCTACGCCACTGAGCTAACCACGCTGTTTATATACATTTAATTCGTGTACAATAAAGAATAAATAATTGACAGTTATACATTTTACAAAAAAGTGCGGTATTTTTTTTTTACAACTAGGTATTGTAAAATACTTATATTTATTACTTATGTAGTTTCATTTATTAATAATAAAATGGATATTCTAAATGTTTTCAAAATTTTATTTTTAAATAAATATATGTATATATATTTTATTAAAACGATTTTATTCTAAGGAATTATAGCTTTGTTTTAAGTGTGCTTGTGTGTATTGTAATGGTCAGGCCCAAGGGTTATAAATATAAAATTTGAAGGCCGCCATATTTATAATAAAAATCTATATTTATAATAAAATCGTATTCGAATCGGATCCGTGTCCGTATTGAAGATATTTAAGAGAAAAATATTTTGGGGACCTTTATTAATGTAGTAGAACATAAAACAATATGTTTGTCTGTGCGTTTGTTATCGCTAATCTCAGAATCGTGTTAACCGATTTAAATGTGTTGTCTATTGAACTATTGGAATCTGGCAAGCTTCTGTTAACATATAGGGTTTATTTCATTGCAATCGGTTCATAAATAAAAAAATATGTCAATTTAAAGTACTTAGTTCGGCAAATTTGCTAATTGCTAATAACAGTTATTTTATACAACTGTTTTATTGAATTGGCTTTAGCTGTCAATTTGTGTGACGATAAAAACACCAAGATTTTAAGATTTAGGATCGGGATCGGAGCTCATGCGGGAAAAATTGTGCTTGTCGTGCACGCGTACTCACTTACCGTGTACCTAATTACCGTATAGTAAAATATTTTTTCTTTAAATACAAAAAAAATGGGAGCAAAATCAAATAAATACCCTAAATACTTAAATGACTTAATGAGGCCGTCGTACCGCAGAGGCACATGCGTGTGACTTTAAAGACGACAGTCGTGGGTTCAGTCCTCACTTGGGGAAATGAATTATAATTTATTAATATTTTGAGGCCAGTCGTGGCGCTGTGGCACAAAGTGTGACTGTAAAATCGACTGGTTGTGGGTTCGATCCCCACTCGAGGAAATGAAGTATTTACTTAAATTTATATTTCCATTTCTTCGCTCTGGTGTCGAGGCAGGCGGCGTTAAGTCCTGCCACTCAACACGCAATGCTTCCAGAATTCAGCAGAAAGTGGGGAACGGAGTGACTTAACACTAGGTTCCCTCTGCCTACCCTGCTCTGTGCGGGATACGGCGTGAAGCTAAAAAAAAAAGTTACGACGACGTACCGATTTTGTCTTTGACCTCAAATTATGATCTAGCTCACGATCACGATAACGTATGTATATTGACAAATAAAATAATATTAGAAATTACTCGATTTTTTGTAGCGTTCGGTTTTGCGTCGAGAGATGAGATAAAATCTTCAAGACAGTAAAATAAGAAATTTTCGAGGAAAGTTTCGTACATGTTGCAATTCATAGTTAAATGTGTATGTATGATTAGTTTTAATTTAAGAGTATTTCAAACAATTGTGTATGGAAAGTTCGAATTTATAATTTTATCACTTTGTATAAGAAGAGGATCTCCCTCTCTTCCTTACTTTATTTTAAGTTATTAACTTTTAAGAATGTTTTCTTTGACACAAGTCGAAATATTTATATTTTGATTTTAAAGGTGAATACTGGTCGCAAGTACGTGAGAGTATTTTTACTTCGTGCTTATCACGTTCACGTCTTGGCTTATATTTATATCTTCGTGTTGTTATCTGTTGTTACATGCTGCTTCCACAGGTGGTTTGGACATGGGTGTCTTTGATGGGTGTATGGTTGCTGAAGAGTTGGCCTTCGGCTGTACTGGCATCATGACAGCAATGGAAGCCAGTGGCTTAGGCGTGAGTGGCGCTTGATGCCCATATCCATCAGTTAATATCACTAAACGAATTATAATAAAAAAATAATAAATGTTCATTTTTGAATGTGCATATTTGTAACACAGTGATCGTTAACTTTCTAGATATTTGGCTGAATCCTTTAGATCTATTGTGATAGATTAGTTACAAATAAAAACGAAATATGAATGTTGTTTTGTTTAGATGCATTACTATGTCATGTAAGGACTGTAGAAGTAGTGCTTAGTGCGATGTGGTAGCGGTAGTGCTTGGTATGCTGTGCTTTTATTTTTTAACATCGTTTCTGAAGACACACTTCACTCTTTCAGTCTTGGATGGCTGCTTGGTTTCAGAATAGCCTTGTTTGATTTGTTATTTTTTATATTGTTTCGATTTTTTTTTGTTTTGGTAACATGGTAACAGCCATTATAAATTAGTCTTGCTTGTGTTTCAATACGCTTGTTTCGAGTATTTGGTTTTTGTTTTAAATATTTTCACATTATTTTATCCATTTTCATATAAATGTAGATGTTAAAAAAATCATTTATATATTACTAAAGTGTTATCTGTCTATTTCTACTGTTCGACATGTATCTTACATTATTATTTGATTGATCACTTTTACTAATTTGTAAATAATTCTCTTTGTATCAATACATATCTTAATTATTTATATACATACTGACAAACGTACACTACATATATATTTACTGTACACATTTTCATATACATACGTACATACTGTAAACATTGTAATATAATAAAATATATATGTACTTACTTCTTAAACTAACTGCATTAGCATCTTGAGTTTTATATTTTGGTGTTATTTAGCTTTGGTGTTTTACTATACATTTTTATAATTCAAATATTATATATCTTTAACACAAACATAAAATTTATTTACATGATTTCCCTGGTATATTTCAGCAAACCCCAGTTATAATCGCTGGTAACAAAGAACAACAAAAGAAATATTTGGGCAGATTGATCGAAGAACCGCTTGTCGCTGTAAGTATAGGAAAATGTCGCTCACGATCAACGATCTTGAGATGCCGTTTTTATTCATAAATTATTTATTTATGAATGAAAACAGTATCTCAAGAACATTTTCATTTAAAGACAACGCCATACTTCTCCAAAATGTGTGTATTTTTTGTTTTGTTAATTGTATAAAATTAAATTAAAATGTATTTAGATCAATTGCTTGCTGCCTCGTCCTAACGTTTAAAAACTAGAAATTTATCTAAAAAAAATATAGCGCACACAGCAGGGCAGTCAGAGGGAACCTAGTGTTAAGACACTCCGTTCCCCACTTTCCGCCCGAGTCCTGGAAGCATAAATATATTTTATATACAAATTACAATAAAATCAACTAAATCTTAAAATTATCCCTAATAATTAAAACATAAATTGCAATTATCTAGGCATATTGTGTGACTGAGCCCGGCGCCGGTTCTGACGTGGCTGGAGTCAAAACGAGGGCGGAAAAGAAAGGCGACGAGTGGATCCTGAATGGACAAAAGATGTGGATCACCAACGGCGGGGTTGCTAACTGGTAACGTTATATTGTTTAACTGTTCCATTAATAAGTTTACTTAAATTGATTCTTGTGAAGCTTTATTAAATAATCATACTTCCCTCAAATTCATTTCACATTTGATAGCTAGATATTTTACAAGAAACATATAATATACACCATAATTAAAAATATATATATAATTTGCATGCGTTTTCAGGTATTTCGTACTAGCTAGAACGAACCCCGACCCCAAGTGCCCGGCCAGCAAGGCCTTCACTGGGTTCATAGTGGAGAGAGATTGGCAGGGCGTCATCCCTGGACGCAAAGTAAGAGAACCTCCTCATACAACATTTTACCTCTGCAGGTTTAGTGGGTTACGTTGAAATAATTAAAGTGATCTTATATAGACTTTAGAAAAAAAGTTTAGTAATCAAATCAGGACTTCCTTAGATTACGGCGTTCAATCAAACAAACTGTTCAGCTTTATATAGTGTAGATTGTTACCAGCCATTATTGGTTGATTCGTATGTGCAAAGATACTTTTTTATTTTCGTTATTTTCCGTTCCTAAAGAAATTTCCATTCTCCCATATGAAAGTTACATGACAAGGGAATTAATATGAAAGTCACAGCTTTCTGCGCTGCGTTCGTTACGTCTCGTTCGTCGAATTCCGCCTGCGAAATGTATTGCAGTCATTTTGTAACGAAAGAATTTTGTAATATACCCTACAAAATATATTTTAATAATATAATAAATTTGTAAGTTTGTGAGTATGGATGCTTGCTCCACTTTCACGCAAAAACTACGACAAGATTTATATGAAGCTCTACTGTAATATAGATTATACATCAGAGTATTAAATAGGCTATGATTTATGTAAACATTTTGTAAAATTTAGCTTTAATATAAGTTAAAGTGGACGCTTTATGTTGCTAGCAGATTATATGTAGAAGCACCTATGTTTCACCAGATTGAAAAAAAACTATATTTTGGAGAACAGAAGTGGTTAAATACTAAAAATCATCTTTATAATTTAAATTTACTTGGAATAGCCACTCTTCTTTACAATGGTTTTAATGTAATTATAAAGCCAAATAAACCGAATTAAAATTCTTGAACTTTATGAAATTATATTTAATAGCACAATTAAGGATTCTCGATTATAAAAATATATTTTTTCTTTAATATCCCAAAACCGACCATTCGATTCGAATACCAAATAAAAAGATTCCCAAAAATATAAAGATATAACCTATATACAGTGACATCTGGGATCTCAAGAGACGTAGGACTTTGTACCATTTAATTAACTTTTTCATTTAAATAGTTTCCAATTAGTCAAGTTTAAAATTATAGTTGTGTCCTTTACAGAGGATCCCCCCTTATAAATAAATTTGTTTGTAAGCAATCATATCGAAGCCAGTCCCCACCTGATAAAATGTCTCACTACAAGTCCCAATTAAATTAGAGATTAGAATTTTAAAGGCCAGTCGCGGCGCAGTGGCACAAAGTGTGACTGTAAAATCGATTGAGTATGGGTTCGATCCCCACTCGAGGAAATGAAATATTTATTTACATTTATATTTTTAATTCTTCGCTCTGGTATTGAGGAAAAGGCCGGCGTTGAGTTCCGCCACTCAACACGCAATGCCTCCAGAATTCAGCAGAAAGTGGGGAACGGAGTGTCTTAACACTAGGTTCCCTTTGCCTAGCCTACTGTGTGCGGGATATAGCGTGAAACTGATAAATAAATAAATAAATCCCAATTATAGAGGTCCTATCCTTAAAATCAAATGTCATCTTTGAAAAGTCTCAGTGACAGTGGTAATTGAATCTAAATTCTCAATATTAGAGATTTCTCACTTCCATCCAAGTCGCACTTAACCAGGTTTCACTAAGATTATAGTAATTACTTTATAATGATAAATAATTAAATATAATAGGATATAATTATAAAATTAACTTATACAATCAAATAGCGATTCCCTAACAAATATTTTATACTTATTACAAGATTAAATAATAACAACTTTGATAATCAACTACAAAAAAAATTCTTTCTATAAATTATTAGTATTGTTTTAATGCTAATTTGTTGAAATGGAAAAAAATATATTTCAAGAAATTAAATATTTATTACAATACAATATTGTTAATTATGCAATATTGTAGATTATTTAGATTGTGTGAAATATTGTGATTTATTCATACAAATACATTATTAAATTATGTGCATTTTAAAATATCATTTTTCTGTTTGTTTTATGAAAGTTATTAATTTGTAAAATTTAATATGTAAAGATAGATATTGTAAATGAAACCAGATTCATAAAAGTATGATTGATTTTTAATGGTAATGATTTTAACGATTATATTTTTTAGTGTTTTTTATGTAGTGTAAAATAAAAAATAGAGATTAAATAATAACTAAAAATAATAAGTAAAATAAATTATTAGAAATTTACAAAGTATTACTTATAAACATTATTAGATATGCCTTATTACAATGTTATTTATTTTACTAGGAAATGAATATGGGACAACGCGCATCTGACACACGAGGCATCACCTTCGAGGATGTTCGCATTCCCAAAGAAAATGTGTTAATCGGTGAAGGTGCTGGCTTCAAGATTGCTATGGGAGCCTTTGACAAGACTCGTCCACCTGTAAGTTATTTGTTTGTAATATTATTATTAATACTAGTACTATATTATTACTGATGACGTCAAGTCAAGTCTGACAAGAAGACAAAGGTGTTGGTTTCCTCCACTACAACGTTTACGAAGCGTAATGCTAAAATAATCCAAGCGCCATCTTAGTGTCCTCGCTTAAAACACACAATTAATTTACAATAACCATACCATTCTATAGTTCAAATGTATACCGCTAGGTGGCAGCTGGGGCTACAGGACTGGCTCAGAGGGCTCTCTACGAAGCTACCAAGTACTCCTTAGAGAGGAAGACCTTCGGAGTGCCTATCGCTCACCACCAGGCAGTGGCCTTCATTTTGGCTGACATGGCCATGGGAGTGGAGACTTCCCGTTTGGCTTGGCAGAAGGCCGCCTGGATGGTTGATCATGGTAATAATTTTTTTTTTATTATATTATCCTTTTTTTGTGTTCTTCAGTCGTGCAGCAAATGTGCTGCAAACGCCGTGGTTGTGAGTTCGTTTCTCACTTGCAGAAAGGATTTTTTTTCATTTACTGCCTACCCTACTATATCTGGGATACTACAAAAAAAGTATGAAACTGGTTAGTAGACCATGGTATTCATCCTGGCTGAAGACCCGAGGTGAACCATATAATTAGTTGTTCAATTAGCCATAGTAATTAAATTTAAACTTGGCCTGCTCTAGCAGAAAATGGCACCGACAACAACTTAACATTTTATAGCATATATTGCAATGCTTTACAATTATTGAAGTAGTTATATTAAGTATTAAAAGGGCATCTAGGTGACATTTGAACATGAAAAGACATGCAACATTGGTTACTTAGTTATGCACTTTATTTAAAATGTATTGTTCGTCAATCAAATGTTTGTTGTGTACTGACCTCGAGGTATGGCGTGTTTATAATGTTCTTGTTGTATGAAGTTCACTTTGCTCTTTATTATCTCGTTTCTTATGTATACCAATTGATGTTGAAATATTGCCTTGGTAGCGATTTACTATGAACTGTTATAACTGCTTAATGTTAAATGTTTTATTACACTAGCGGCCCACTCGCGGCTTCGCCCGCATACCACCTATAATACTTTTATTATGCTGCATTTGCCAACAGATTGATATATAGGACATCGGCGGCAAGAGCGCCCTCCGTAAGATTCGTGCCTAGGCTTGCGGACGTAAACAGCGTTGAATTGTTTTAATTTACATTTTATCTAAAAGTATATATCCAAATTACATACTATAAAAGTCGAAAATTATCTTCATTAAATATCCTTGATGATCAAATAACTTAAGTTTTAATATACATATGAAATAAAAATCGATAAAATATCACCTTACAATTTTCCTTTTTTTTAAGAGACAGATATATGGTGTCGCGGACTTTTTTTTAGAACTAATAAAATTTGATATTTTTGTCATACAACGTACTTAAATATAATTAACTATTTATTTATTATTATTGTTATTTCGGTATTTAAGGCTAAATAAGCCCCAAATTGAAATTTTATATTGCCTATAGTACTTGTGAAAAATGAGCTTTGATACAAAACAAAATCCAGATCCAGAGATCTTAGCTTTTAAACGAACAAACTCTTTTGCTTTATTATATTAGTATACATAAGACAAACAGTTTTTATTTAGTTGTCTAAAAATTATTTTCCTTTCCCTAATTAGGTAACAATTTAAAAATGTTAAATCTATCAATATTCTACCAATATTCTTTACTTTCGCTTTGCTTATTTAAATAATATTTTATTTTCCCAGGTCAAAAGAACACTGTAATGGCGTCAGTAGCCAAATGCCACGCGTCCGAAGTAGCCAACAAGGCAGCTTCAGATGCTGTACAGGTGTTTGGTGGTAACGGCTTCAACACCGAGTACCCTGTGGAGAAACTCATGCGTGACGCCAAAATATATCAAATATACGAAGGAACATCACAAATTCAAAGACTTATCATATCAAGGGAAATTCTCACTGATGCTAAACAGAGCAATGCCTAAGAAACATGTAGAAAGTAAAAATATTTTTTTATTATTTATAAGTATATTAAAGGTTTGATAAAAATATATTTTAATACAAGTTCATATATTAGTAATGTAAATCAATTCTTTGTCAATTACTAATTAAGGTTAATATATTTTTTACATATCACAGTTATCATCTCTAAGGATAACTATGTATTTAAATTTAAATTTTTGGTCACTTTTAAGGGTTTACAACAAAATATTTTATAAAATGTATTTTGTATATCATATATTTTAAAGCAATTGTAATTGTAATAAAAGAGTTAAATTCTAACAGTTCAATATGTATTTATATAAATATAAAAACATATGTATAAGTAATATTAACTTTACTATGTAAAATTACCTGAAAGAATCACATTCTAACTTAAAAGATTTTGTATTTTTATGAGCTTATATACATTTTTTAATACATCTACAAGTTAAAAATCTATTCTTAAATAAACTATAGCAGCAATAAATTCTAAATTATTTGTTTTATATATGTGTCCCTATATTAATAAAGTATATTATTTATATAATTAGTTTTTTTATTATTATGATTTTTATAGTTAATTTTAATTATATAAAAAAACAACTGTTGCAAAAATAAAAAAATGGGCTATGTTATTAAAATTATATCATTGCTTCGCCCGCATCATCAAAAGTAAATTTATTATCATCAGCAGGAGTTAAGTCTCCGCCGCAGCGCAGATACAAGGGGTGGTTTCATTGAAACTTGTTTTTATAGTTATTTTAATAAGATTTGTTCAATTAGAGCCAGTAGGCGCGCAACAACAAAAACAAAAAAAAAAAGAATCCAATAATCTCTGGGGTTAGCGCGTTCAACCAAAGAAACTTTAGAGTTTTATAATATTATAATATCATAATCAATAATGATTAATAAAAAAATGTTAATTGTTTCAAAATAAATTGCTTCAGTACATATTATAAAATATTTTTATGATAAAAAATTCACACAACTTTAGAGGCGCATATATGCTTTATTACACAAATATCATCAAAAGAAGAATAAAGGAAAAATATGGACTTCGGAATAAGAAAAAAATAAGTAAATTATTTTACTAGGCGTAAATAGATTTGGAAATCTCGCAACTTTTTAGAAAGCGCCATCTGTTTTTATATCACAAGTCGATTCTCAAGGTTAACATTTTACAACGTACCTATACTTCATTGAAACTAGGTGGCGTCACTATCCACCGGATGTTGTAATCAAATATATGATTTTTAATATTAAAAAATAAATAAATCATCAAAATTTACCGTTAAATAATACTAACATGTTAAAAATATTTTTTTAGTCCAATCACAATCAAAGAAAAAAGATTTTGTAAATATTTTATAGTAAAACTTTGTAATCATACTTGCACAGATTGACCTACATTTGAAGCCCTTGTGAAAGGATTGTGCAATAGAAACGGTCATTTATTACACAACACAGCGTATTCATAAGCAAATGTATTCATTTTGCACTATTTTAAATATTTTTTTAAGCCACAAACATATTTTCACTAAATGGCCATTGAAGTACTTTTAAATAATTTTACTATATACTTAAGATTTTCCCTATGATAATATTATAATAAATAAACATATACTATAATTAATATAAAAATAATGAATATATATTTTTTGAAAAATAGGCCATGACACACATTTGTAAATTGGGTTAACTTCTCGCTGCCCTTTACCGACATATTTCAATGTCAGTCATGAGTATGGTAGCTCTATTGAACCCGAGTTATGTCGGAATATCAAAGTGTAAGTGAAGTGGCCTAGAGACCTACATTTAGTGTTTTATAAGGAATCAATGGTATTTATGTACTCATTTTAACATATAATATTTTACTAAACAAAGTAGATGAAATTTCTCAATCGTTGCGGGCAGCTAATGTTAGTTGTTTCGCCTAACTATACGTAAATGATGCACGAAGACTCTCCAAAAATGAGTGTTGCGCAGAGTCTGGCCGCCTCCACGAGCCAGGCCAAGAGTGATATAGTGTTGGATGGCGCCGTGGAGTATGAGATGAGCGCCGTGGACCCCAAACCGACCGAAAGCATCGCGATGGACATAAAGATATCTTATGTGGAGCCAACGAATGGTGCGTACCATCTACTTTTACTAATTACATACTATTAGTCACGTATACAAGTATTTATAGATGATTTCAACTCGAGCCGGATACAAGTATCCGTATACTCAGTACATTTTTCCATAAATCATTCTAATATAAAGTAAAAGAAAGATGTGTATATCTATTTATAATACAATTTTTTCATGTCCAGATATAACACGACAAATTTAAATCGAATTGGACTCCGCTTAGATTCTTTCAACACAGTTTTAGAGACATGAGGCCTTCATAATATATTTTTTCTGAATAGTAATATTCAAAAGAGACAAGTGCTGGTTGTATAATAATTACATTGTATGCATTGTGGACTCGTGGAGACTAAAAGACTACCTGCTCGTTTACTCGATCGCACGGTGTGGCAACGTCGCATTTTCGCGCTATCCTACAATGGAGCGAGCGATCTGAAAAAGTTTTACAATATATTTATTATAGAAACGTTTGTTTTACGTTAAATAAAAACTAAATTATTTCTGGTTGTATTACGAAATACATACATAATATATAATGATTTAAAAGTGAATAATGTTTAGTAATATTAAGTAATGCGTCAACGTTGATGTCACTTCGTATTCAGCTTGGGCTCGACGGCTTTTTCATTTCGTTTGGTGTCAGTAGGGCACGCTAGCTGGTTGCGGTCTGCAGTGCAGTGGGGCTGCGATACTTGGCTACTTGGAGTTGGTACTGTGTTGAGGAGTGATAGCTCTGATCTAATATAGTAAACAAGGTTCAAATGAGGATGAGGATATGGCTGCTATTCTTCTTCTTTCTGATGTTATCGTATTGGAAATTATTTGTATGATCAAACTATAATATAGAGAAAATATAAATAACAGCAGTTTTAGTACTTATCCTATTTATTGTTTGATATATATCTAGGTATATAAAATTTGTTTTTAATGGAAAGACGTCACTATGCTTATAATAATAAGTTTTTGGTGTACTCTGTACCTAAGGCAGTTAATTCACTAACTATATATCTCTATATAGTTAGTTACTTATCAAAAAAATACAAATAATAAAAAAAATATAATTAGTCCACGAAAAGCTGGACCTGGTCTGTCCTGTTCTTTCCTTAAATGTCCCTTTTAAGGGCAAAAAACCGGGACATCTAGCATCGCTGGTATGGATCCCAGTTCCTTTATTACGTTGTACAGGCTGTATGGACGATAAATAATAAGTACCTAACTGGTGCGAACTAGATGGCGCTGCAACTTCTTGTATGTGGTAATATGAAACTCTGTCGGCTCTTTATTTTGTGCATTTTAATGAAATAAATAAAACATTTTAATATAATTCGTAAATAAATTAAGAAGTTTAGTCATCGTAACAATTTCAATATTTTTTTTAATAGTAAGGAACAAAAAATATGAATTTCCTGGCTCTGGTAACGAGGCTAAGCGCGGTGTTGAGTTCCGTCACTGAACACGCAATGCCTCCAGAATTCTTCAGAAAGTGGGGAACGGAAGTGTCTAAATACGAAGGGATGTCTAAAACCTAGGTTCCCAGGACCGTGCGGGTGCGGGATAAAGCGTGAATCTAAAAACAATAAGCAATACGTGTAGTGATATAAGCAACTTAAAGTATATAATATCATTCAGTCTTTGTCCATTACTCGATATAAGATTATCCAATCACGTGCCAGAGTCTGAGTTCGATCTTTCAGTCACTATAAAAAGATTTAAAAGAAAAAAAAAATAAGAATATGGCAAATTTAATAATTACTTTATTTAAAAATATATATATTTTGCTTTTAAATGACTAATTTTTCGTAGGCCGTCGTGGCTCAGGGGCACAATGCGATGATTGTGGATTTGGTTCCCACTCTGCTCTGGTAACAAGGTAAAGCACGCTGTTGAGTTCCGTCTCAGGAATTCGGCGGAAAGTGGGAAACAGAAGTATCTGTATAAGAATGGAGTGTCTTAACACTAGGCTCCCAGGTTCCCTCTGCCTACCCTGTTATATGCGGGATACAGAGTGAAGCTAAAAAACCTACTGATTTTGACTGCTACACCATTTATTTACCTAGAATACACGGTTCTACAAACGACCACGTTTAAAAATGTTAATCCGACCGCAAAGGGTTCATAACCTTAAACACAAATATTACAATAATTATAATAAATTATTATTTATTTATAATTTTTCGAATACATTGATTTAGGCCCCTTTTGCATTGAAAATGTAAGGTAGGCTGTTCTTTGTGTGTCGTATCAATAAATACATTACTAGGTTATTTGTTTTACGCCATCTGAAAAATATAGGACAGGCACCAGTGACCGACAAACACCAATCATCGAAAGCTTTTTTTTTAATATATTTACCGAAAATAACAATATATTTAAAATATATATACATATATTAAATTCTGAACACTAAATTAAATGCCTATATGCATATCCTGATTATATTTAGGACAATATAATTTCCTTTTAATATAGTTTCCGCCATTTTATTTAAAGATGGCGAATTGAAACTCATGCACATAGAGCCAACCTTAGCCAGCCCGACTTTAGCCAGAGCCCTTTCATCTAAATTCTAATACCTCAGAACAAGCGGCTTCATTTACCAAATTTTGCCTCCCTTTTAAGACTATTATTTTTTAGGATTTAACCACAAATGTATAGTATTCAGATATTTTTTTCCTGAACTAGTACTTCCTGTAGATGCTGCCAAATTTAATAATTATGGGTCAACCGGAAATACCCTATTAATTTTGATTTCCTTTATAGTGTTAAAATAAGTGTATTTTTTTTAACATATAAACGTAAAGGTTGCCAAAAATTTGTATATTGTAACATCAAATGTATGATATTATTTTTTCTCATAATTACTGTTAGTGCCATTACTTTTTCCCACATAGCGGGCTAAACAGGGGGAGCCTAGTGTTAAGACTTGTCTTTCCTCACTTGCCGCCCGATTTTCGACACAAGGTGAAGAGTGGCGGACCTCAACGCCTCACCTTTGGCTACTATTAAATTGTTATAATCAGCTTCACGCTATATCCCGCATCAGGATAGGCTGAGAAAATCTAGTGTTAAGACACTGCGCTCCTCTCAGTACTACATAATATATATATTAGTATATCTGCATTGTCCTTCATTTATGAATACTTTGAAAATAGTTTGAATGATATCTGTACTATATTTGATCAATTAATTGATTTTCCTCTAAAAATAACAACTTCTTATATGTTATGCTATTATATATTTGGTTGTGGCATGTTTGTCTCTTTATTTTTAATATTAACTTTCACAACGTGACTGTTGTGATTCAACGTGAAATTAACTTTGAGTTCACGTGTTTCTGTATTTCATAATTTACATTACAAGCGAATTGAAAAACAAAGGCCAAAAAGAAACGTTTGTATAATAGATGTTTCGCCTTCCATAGTATGATATGTATGGATGGATAGTAGGCATATCCTATTTTAATTATTATTTTTATTTAAACACTCTGGTAGCGAGACAACGCGGCGTTGGGTTCCGCCACAAAGCGTTTTCGTTAAAAAATTTTGTATATCTGCCAATGAAAACAGCATCTCAAGATCGTTTTCAGGATTGGGAGCGATTCATAAAAAAGTTTATTAGTGCGGAACAGATTATTAGAATGTTAAAGCATTACGTTCTCTCCGCCTAACCAGCTTTATGCGGGATAATGCGTGAAGCTAGTGTTGTACAAGAAAACTACATTTTCACCTACATTTGATACACTGACGTTTAAACGTTTGATATTATAACATTATAGCATTACTGACAAGTAGAACACGCCAGCCATACCCGCCAGTGGTGCGGCGCGGCGTACATGCGGCTGTAGTCGAAGCAATTTCGTAATAGTTTACTACTACTTAATCATCGGATGTCGTCACAGCTCTTGGGGCAGATGCGCAGATTGGTTTTGCGTGTGTTGTGTACAAATCACTGTCAATTTAAAATGACGAACGTGTTTATTTGAAGCATACTTTAACGTTGTATGTTTCTTTTTGTGTTGAATACACGCGAGATGTATCCGTGCATATCCCAAAGATAGATTGGTGTTTACCCCACTAATTTTACTAAGAAAAAATTTGGCCCAGGCCAGTAAGTCCAGGTCCCCCTCCCACAAAAACTACTGAAAAACGTTGGTCTTGGGTTATTTGAGTCGATCCTATATTTTTTTTGATAAACATAACATAATAGTATTTACGAGTTTCTTAATCAAGATTGCCTTCAGAACTCGGCGGAGAATGGTGAATGGAGTGTCTTAGCACTAGGTTCCCTCTGTCTACCCTGCTAAGTGCGGGATACAGCGTGAAGCTGATTTAATCAAGATAAATTCATGTTATTTGAAATCTGTTTGATGCAAATGATTGATATTTCTATGAATTGTACGCGTTCTCCAACCAATTGAAGAGTCATGTTTATTTTTATTTCGTGCACGCATATTTAATAAATTCATGGTAACCTATTTACAATAGTGACGATCATCGTCACTATTGTAAAAACGTGTGAATAATGTCGATTATTCAGTCAAAACTGGCTAAAATTGGGGTATTAAATTTGGTTTCGATATTAGTTAACAAGTATTGGTACGAAGTGAATTTACTTTTCCTATAGTATTCTCACACAGCAGGGTAGGCACAAGCAATCTAGTGTTAAGACACTCCGTTCCCCACTTTCTGCCGAATTCTGGAGGCATTGCGTTTTGAGTGGCAGAACTCAACGCTGCGCTTTACCTCGACACCAGAGCGAAAAAATGGAAATATAAATTTAAGTAAATATTTCATCTCCTCGAGTGGGGATCGAACCCACAACCAGTCTGGCCTCTATACATATACGATTTATTTGATTTATGATTTTATTTATAGTATTCTTATTGGAAATGTTAATTTTTCGACTGACATTAAATAGCATTAGTTGAATGAAGAATGAATGTCTGAATTGAAATACGAAACATCTCTGACGAGAATAACAATATGTATTATTATATAAAAAAAACATCCCACAAGTGCCAATTTGTGCCGCAACAGAAAAGAACCGTCCACCGAGAGGGTTCCGTGCCAATTTCTCTGTACTGTAGGTCAAGAGAAAATACAACTTATAAAAGGTGACAAACTTATACACTTATAACTAGAAAATATTCGAAGGCGCTAATTTACATTATTTTTTTTATATAGACTGAACTACAAATACTACTACTACTAAATATAAGTTTGTAACTTATAGTTAGTATTTGTAGTTTAAAAATCGTAATACTATTTTAAAGGGCTATTTTTCTCAAGATTCCGTGGAGGGATCAAGCTGAAATAAATCTCCTGGCCTAATAACTATAATCCCTTAAAAAAAAACTTGTATGTCAATACATACTGATATAAAGTTTTCTTTTATTGTATTTTGTGTCAAAATAGCCGCATAATCAAAACTTATAGAGTAGTTCCCATGCACCTAGAATTATGAAAAAATGCGTTACAATGATTAAAAAAAACATCCTAAAAGGAGAAATTTATAGGTATGTTAAAGAAAAAGCTATTATTATTTTATATTTATATTTCACTACCTACATCGCTTCGCCCGCTTATTATGTTATAACCAAATTATTCAATCTGTACATAGTTTGTGGCCGATGTTATTCTGATATATAAGCAATATTGCTGTAAAGTTTCATCCAAATTCGTTCAGTAGTTTTTGCCTGAAAATGGTATAAACATATTCTCATAAAATTTCACATTTTTTAATATTAGTGGTATATAAAATAACATATCCTATATATTTCACGTCATGTGTAAGTTGGAAAACTGAAAATTGTGGATGCACCTACACCCAATTTAAGTTTGTCAACTTTTTCAAATTGTGTTGTGCTATAACAACGTTGCCAGATTTTATCTCGAGGGAAAATATAAATTTTTAAACGTTTTATAAGTAAAAAAGCGGGATTCTTTAGTTTTTGGATGGAATGGATAAGTAGATAATCCATTTATTTTAGATGATTTAGATGTTGGAACAACTGCACTATTCTTAAAATAATAAATGTTTGACTTACTTTGTATTAAGGCAGTTAAGTCAAGTCAAGTATCAAAATAGAAATATCAAAATAATAAAAAAAACACAGTTTGTACAATAACTCACGGGAAGCGGGACTATGCCGACCGGGACATTCCATTTTGGGATAAAAATCAAGACATTGGCGACGCTGATCTACAATCATGAGATGATGATATAGGCACGGGACCCTCGATAGGCGAAGCCGACTCGTATTTTATCAGTTTTTTTATTCTATATTGCTAAGTAACGCAGCAATTTATTTTAACAAGAACGAGGCGAACTAGCCTACACGACACTCGTTTGCCTATTGTATACTTTAAGCCTATTCTTTATACATATACATTAAACCGGGTACGTAAACGATGGAACCCTTATCGGGAGACACCGATTAAACACTTTATTTTTTTATTTTTTTTTATTGTAATACTTAATGTGGAGCAAGGTTGATGTGCTCGAATAAAATTAATATACATACCTAGTAAAAAATAATTTGAATTGAAGGTGGGCAGCATTTACTTTTATATTATTTATATTATTTGTTCAGTTTTATGTGTAAATATATAATATATTAAACACTTTGAAAAATAAAATAGAATTACAGAATAAAATATATATTTTTCGTTTACTAATTTTAATGATTTTTATAAATCTATAGATGACAAAGCAGCTAAGATTTTTCCGTATCAAACAATGTAGTTTGGAAACGACTAGTCTCCGCTATCAGCGGGCCTCGTCTGTGACCCAGTGACCCAGTTACGCGGCAGAGCAGCTATCTCTTATATCGTACACAAGTTGATACAATACATACATACTACGTACAAACAAATTGTGTTCATATAAAAGAATATCATTACAAATATATAAACAGATTACATATTATAAATATTACTGAAAAGTAAAATACATTTCAATTCTTTTACAACATAATAAAAAAAATAGATTTTTTAAACTATATAAAAAACAACATTTTTATTAATATGTATATATTCAATAACATAAAATTATTAATATAACATTTTAACTAATGTCGTATATACATATTTTCAGAAATATAAATGACAAATATTAGTAAAGTTTCGTCATGCTCTTCCGTTCTCTTCGGTCACGTTCTTGTTGAAGTATCTTCCGTTTTAGGGTGCCAATTACATAATATTTTGCATGCAGCGAATATTTCGTACACGATGTCCAATGTTTATAATAATCTTTAGTAATCTTTACCTATTCCATTATGCTATAGCATTTTAAACTTTAATATCTTTATTAAAAAATATCATTTTAGTAGTTTTGTCTTCATTTCGATAAATAGTTTAAAATTTTATTGTCAAACCTAGGTTTGCCATTTATCAATTTCTTTTTAGTTTAGAAAAATATATATATTGTTAAATGTACTGCAGTGGTCTTACAATGTGTTCTTACTTATTCCTTTGTAATTTTTAACATAAGTGTAAGACTACGTTCTATAGGATGATGATATTCACATAATATTCACATTTTGCAAATAGTTTAGATTACATCGCGTTAACTATATATTTTTATATCAAAACTATACTTATATTCCTCTATACTGTTTCTTGCACACAATGATGTCGTAGATAGAAGTCATTGAGTTTTCTAAACAATTTGAAAAGATAAACTTTTATCATAAAACGATAGATAAATTTAAATGGTATTTTATTTTCTTTTTTTTTTAAATTGAATGGCCTGATTTTGCGATGACAAGCGCAAAATGATCTGCCAGTGTCACGTATAATAGAAAAAACACGAATGATATGAAGCAGTAAATTTGAGAGCATATTATGAACTGATACAGATATAGTAGTGGATGGACTGGATCAAACACTAAAACTAAAAAATTATTTTTATTTTCTTGCCTATATTTTTAGACAATTGAATTCGTTAGTGACGTCGATAATGAATGTCAATCTGGCACATACATGCAATAAACATTCATGAAATGAGGTTGAAGTTCTTCACAAATTTAAATATATATGTGTGTATATTTGTGTTTAAATTTTTATATATTCTTAGTTTCTGTTTAAATTTTTTATACATAAATTTATAAAATATTTTACAGCATCGTTGGGCAGTAAGACAGTGTCGGCCTAAACAGGGTTGATTTTGGGTGGTGGAGAGAAGACGCTAACGCTAGGTTCTCTGTGTCGGTCTTCACTATAATTATGTATATATTTGCTATATAAAAACATGTTAAACCATTAAAACTATTTCTAAATATAGGGAATTCAACAGTTAAACTATTGAATTTAATATCATAAAACTTTGGAATGTTTTGGAAAATCCAATGACTTTTGAGCATTTATTTATTTATATTTTTGTTAAGCACTAAAAGACTTCTTGCTATGAAACATTTCAATTAAATAGTAATTTAATAAGTAATTAAATGTAAATTCTTGTTTATTGATTCTTTCTCCTGTCGTTTCAAAATCTAGCCATTTTACATCATTACAATATGCTCATCTGCTACATCATCTTCTTTTTCTTGTTCTTTGGGTGACCCTTCAATCGTGAAGATATGCCGCTAGCTTCCCAAATTCTACTCTGTCCAATGCTAGATGGAATAGTTGTTCCACGGTCATGGGCGAAGGAAGGCAAGGAAAAAGTATTTACAACAAAATTTGTCCCGAAAAATTAAAAAAAAAACCACATTTCACGAACATATCCAGTATGTGAACATTACTCAGATACTACTTTTACCTTCGTGCAAAACGCGGTTTGCCGTACATTATTACCATCATGACGAACTGGAGCAAATCGTATCTATCCTTCATCTTAGTTAATGATTAAAATCAAAATCAGCTTCGCGCTGTATCTCGCAAACAGCAGGGTAGGCAGAGGGAACCTAGTGTTAAGACACTCTGTTCCCCACTTTCCACCAAGTTCTGGAGGCATTGCGTATTGAGTGGCGGAACTCAACGCCGCGCTTTTCCTCGACACCAGGGCGAAGAAATGAAAATATAAATGTAAATAAATATTTTATCTCCTCGAGTGGGGATCGAACGCGCAACCAGTCGATTTTGCAGTCACACTTTGTGCCCCTGCGCCACGACTGGCTCAAATTAATAATTAACTTTTACTTAATATAAATCACCTATCATCATCTCATTTTATACGACATGAGCACTTAGTATGTAGCACAGTGTCGAACCCCTCTAATTCTGTTCATCCGTTCCTAATATGAGTTCGGCCACAACAAACTAATAAATAATATTTCAAACGCATCTGTTAGGTACTGGCACGATATTCAAGGCTTTATCTGAAAACACTGGTTATTATGCATTATTTAATACTTTATTTAATCTAGATATTTACATGTTTTTTATTAGTTAGTAGCACACAGCCGGGTAGGCAGAGGGAACCAAGTGTTAAGACACTTCGTTCCCCACTTTCCGCCGAATTTTGGAGGCATTGCCTGTTGAGTGGCGGAACTTAACGCCGCTTTTTGCCTCGACACCATAGCGAAGAATAAGTATATAAATTTAAATAAATATTTCTTTTCTTACACTTTACTTTACTTTACTTTCTTCTTCATACAGTCACACCCTTGTGCCACGACGGCCTCCATCTACATACCAATTAAAGTAGTTTAATTTATATTTTAAGATAACAATAAATAACTAAACTCAACTTATTGCAATAGAATTCTGATGAATAATAAATAATTCGCAATGAAATTGAAAGTACATTCGTTGTTTACTTTCATTTTTATTGAAAACACATTCATTATTTATTTTTTATTAACAACATGACCCAAAATGTTTATTTAAAATGACCTCAATTTTACAAAGAAATATTGAGAATATATAAACATGTGCATATAAAGGTGGTTTATTTTTAAAACTACTTTATATTACGATATCTTTTAATGAAGGCTGTTTAATTAGGATTAATCATTTTTAAGAACGTTCTATTAACTAGTATTACTTGAGTTTTTATAGGTTTACGGTTTATTTCCGTTAGGGAAGTTGGAGGGGAACGAGGATTTTTTTTATTATTTAACTTATTTGTTAAATAGTATCTGTAAAATTTAGTATAGACGTTACCTATTGTTAATACTTTTAATAATTATTTCTATTCTGTGAAGATTTTAAAAAAATACAATATATGGAAAAAAAAAATGTAAAATACGAATATACACATGAACATTCTTATCACTAACATTATTCTCCAATATTTTTGGATGTGACAATTTAAAAGAAAATCGTGTTAATAAAAATAATTGAAGTGACGCCCAGCCCAGTTGACCTGACACACATGCCGTGCCAACAACTGCGACATACTTTCAATGCTGAAAATTTCCTAATTTACTGCACTCGGAATTACAAAATATTTAAATATATCTCGTCGGAAACAAAGGCTCCCGTTGACAAAAGAAAATATCGTTAATTAACACATAATAGGGATTAACAAAGAATTTTGTTTTTTTTTTTTAAAGTTATATTTAACTCGGATAAATTAAAAAATCAGCTTCACGCTGCGGGATACCCCGCACACAGCAGGGTAGGCAGAGAGAACCTAGTGTTAAGACACTCCGTTCCCCACTTTCTGCCGAATTCTGGAGGCATTGCGTGTTGAGTGGCAGAGCTCAACGTCGCGTTTAACCTCGACACCAGAGCGAAGAAATGGAAATATAAATTTAAATAAATATTTCATCCCCTCGAGTGGGGTTCGAACCCACAACCAGTCGGTTTTACAGTTACACTTCGTGCCACTGCGCCACGACTGGCTTCAATTTTAATAATATGGATAATTTTTTCTTAATAAAATGCATGTCTATTTTTTCATTTTGCGTCGTTTTTAACAATCAAAAACATGCTGTCGATTGCCAATGGGGGGAAATTCAGAATGTTTTTCTTTTTTTTTCAAATTTAATTGAAAATTGTTATTCAAATATTTTTTAATGTATGTAATTTCTTTTCGAATAAGGGTATTGTTGAAACAGTGAGTACTAAAAACAACTTTCTAGCTGCTGCTTCCTACGTAACTACTTTATAAGGCTTCATGTCGTTCTATAGGTACTTATAGTATTTCGTGGTAACATTCTTTGGAGCCCGTGGGATTGTTTTTTTCCCTTTTAAAAACAGTCAGGAGCTCATTTTTCTTGCAAAATATATAAAAAATAGTCACAGAAATCATATAAAACTTCTGTTTGTTTCGAAAATACTTGTTTACGAACTTTAAAACCTAATCGTTGGATCTTTATATAGGTTCTAGCCTTTGCTTCACTTCTCAGGAAAACACGTTTAAATTAGGAGATGCGGGCTCAATAACGACGAATTGTTTACGTAACTTTGTACACGTGTTACTTACTCCACTTCGTTTTAACTATGGAATACGTACAAATTCTGGTACCTGGCTTTGCAATTGAAAGTTCACTACTAGGTAATCTTGTTTATTGTATTCAATTTCCACATGATTGACAAAAATAATTGATATAAATCATATAATATATATTGTAGCGTTTAGGGCATGTATGAAGAGGTTGATGGCAGTGGACGAGGCGAAAGAGGTATGTAGAGATCGTAGCGTTTGGCGCTCAGTTCTCTCTTACTACCCCGCTAGGGGTAAAGCGTGAAGTTAGAATAGTATATATATATATTGTAGTCAGTTGTTATGGAAAATTTGGGGATCGCTTTATTTTATTCTTGATGCTAGAATCGAATATTTCTAAATTATTAGATTGATTTAGATTATTAAATTTGTTATATAAGTACTACACCTCGATGTTAGAGTAAAGCTGAAATTTTCATGCGTCACAGTGAGTCGTGAGAGGTTCTTTGATACAAATGAGTCACACGCGGCGAGCTGGCGTGACAATAACTATCGAATTTTGTGTTTGTATACAGAAATATTACTTAGATATTATTGAGATATTGATTTTATCATCTACTCTGTTTCTAAAACATGCAACGGCTCTACATTGGCAATTCTGCAGTAAACTAGTGATCGATACTGTAATTGTTTATAGTCACAATCAATTATCAGAGCGTTGAGGCAAAAGTGCGGCGTTGAGCGCCGCCATTTAATTTGCAGTTCGCCAGAAAGTGGGGAATGGAATGTCTTAACACTGCTATACACGTAAGTAAAGATAAGATGAGCAGGGCTAGCATTTATTAACTACAGAGTCGTAGGGTCTAAATAACATTATAAATCACTCATAATCTTTGAATAAAGAAGTAGCTAAAGAAATAAAGTTATAATATTTTATACTCTTTGAAGTACCTATGTATTAGATTATTTGATTCTTTTTTATTACTTAACCTTTTTATTTAATGTATGTTTATGCATTTGATTTGAGGCCAGTCGTACCGCAGGGACACGAAGTGTGACTGTAAAATCGACTGGTTGTGGGTTCGATCCCCACTGGAGGAGATGAAATATTTACCTAAATTTATATTTCCATTTCTTCGCTCTGGTGTCGAAACAAAAGCGCGGCGTTGAGTTCCGCCACTTAACACGCAATGCCTACAGAATCCGGCAGAAAGTGGGGAACGGAGTGTCATAACACTATGTTCCCTCCTTAATGACCTTAGTGTTAAGACACTCCGTTTCCCATTTGCCCCTCCCCAGAATCTGGATTCTGAAGGAGTGGTGACAAAATTCTGAAAAGAAAAACCAATAATAATAAAGTATATCACAGAAAGTATATTGTACTATTGAAAGTAAGTCAATTATTCACTTGTACCACATCTGATCCAGTTTGTAATCAACAATTGCTGCACTTGTAGCGTAATTACGTCAATGACACCATTTACTCGACTTACTAACTAACACCTTTAGTGAAATAGTATTTATTTCATGTTTATTTTGTCTGCCAGTTCTATTTTAATGACATCAGAATTATAGTTGTAATGACGTCATCTTATGTTTTTTATATACATAAATATATTTTTATATACTATATAAGGAAAAAAATATTTAAATTTCATTTAAAAGATTAGTTCTACTGTATTAAAGTGGCTTCGTAACGATGTTTTTATTAACGTGTACGCCGAGCGGGTGCTCGCGGCTTCGCCCGCTTGAACTACCCAATTGTTTATGCACTAATCTGAATTGCTGCCGTGTTCTAATTACAATATAATTTTAAAGACAATATAATATCTATTTATTGAAAACTTAAATTTCAGCCAATTAAACAATAGTATTATTTTGTAGCAATTACATTAAGTAAATAATCAATTTCACGCTTTATCCCCCACACGGCAGGGTAGGCAGAGGGAATCTAGTGTTAAGACACTCCGTTCTCTCTTTCACCTTAATTAATAATTATGTAGGGTTGCTAGTATAATAATATTCTTAAATTAACTTATACCGTAAGAAGTCAACACATGTTGGTTTCATACAATCCTGGAAGAGTTTATGATAGAGTAGATATTAATACTATTAGAAAACGCATTTTATTATCTGTATTCCTGTCTTTCTTATTTATTGTGTTTCTGGAAGGATAAGTAAATAATTTCAAATATTTGTTAATAAAATAACAGAGTATAAAAAGAGTCCAAAGATTATTACATATATATTTTTATTGCCCGTGCATTAATTTTTATGAGCTTTGTTATACACTAGTGACCCGCTCGCGGTTTCGCCCGCTCAATCTACATAATTATTAAATTACTGATCTGCTTTTCTTTCATTTTCTAATAATAATATCATTCCAAAAACAACTTCTATACCTCCATATAGAAGTAAAGTTTCAACCGATTCCAATAAAATAATTATTTATTTTTGTTGAACAACATTCTTCGAAATACTATGACTTTTTTATTTATAAATCCATTGTAATAAAAATAAATACTCAATGTTAAGGAAAGCTTGTGTATAAATTATAGAGAAAACTACGATTAAATCAGTTGTTTATAATATTAACATGAACAGACAAACAGTATTTTTTTTAAAATAATTATTTTTGATTCTTGTTACGTTATTAAATCTATATTACTGAAACGGAATCTATTTAATAGAATTTAGTATAAGCATCGCTTGAAGATTTAGAAAAAAATCCGGTAGTTTCTGTATTTTATTTAAAATGCCACGATTACATACTTATGGACCTCATCGAAAAACTTGCAACTTAGTTCTAGTATTGAAAATTCTACACTTAAGTATATTTAGATGTATGTATATCTCAAGTACCACTTAACTACTCATATTTTTTTATTTATTTATATATTAAGATTTGCTTTGAGGCCAGTCGTGGCGCAGGGGCACAAAGTGTGACTGTAAAATCGACTGGTTGTGGGTTCGATCTCCAATCGAGGAGATATGATATTTACTTACATTTATATTTTAATTTCTTCGCTCTGGTGTCGAGCCAAAGTGTGGCGTTGAGTTCCGCCACTCAATACGCAATGCCTCCAGAACTCGGCGGAAAGTGGGGAACGGTGTGGCTTAACACTAGGTTCCCTTTACCTACCCTGCTGTGTGCGGGATACAGCGTGAAGCTATTTTTTTATTTTTTGAAGATTTGCTTAAGTTCTGATTGGACGGCTTGCCAACAAGTCCAAAATGATATTATATTACGATCATTATTTTATTATGTATTCTCCGAGATGAAGAGAATATTTCTATTTTTAATGAACGCCAAACAGCACATACTTACTTTTTAAGTGAACATATTTGTGTAAAACAAAATACATTTTAAAATAGTGAAGGCAGCGTCCGGTTTTTGTGTATTCAAAACGACAGTTTGAGCTATCTGTGTCAAGGTGTGGATCGACTCTTGCGCAAACCGTTTTTTAATACTACGCTTGGTTGCGAGGTAATTAATTCGATTCGGAGTGTCGCAACCGAATGATACTTGCTGTACTTTTCGTGTATTTCAAATTTTATATATCCAGATAAATCGTTTACAGCCTTGTGAATACTATATACCTATATATTTAAATTGTTTTTTTTTTATGAATTTATTCGAATACCTATTAGAAAATAAGAAATTGTTAATCATTTGTAATTTCACATAAAGTCGACATCTATTACGTCATGATTCAAATATATTTCGTCATAATTTTTTTACAAATACTTGTTACTACTCATTTAGGTGTATTTAGATATTTTAAATATATATATGTATGCAATAAGTATTTTGTTACATGTGGTTGTTACGAAGTTCGTTTTTTTTTTAGTTTTGACAATAAATGTAGTTTATTAAAAAAAAAAACATGCGATAATAATGTTAATGTCATTTATTTTTCCCTTAAAATATATATTTACAAGAATAATGTAATAATAGCTAGGAAAACATTATAAATAGTTTAATTAAAATTAACAACGTCACCTTAATAGCCCGGTGGCCCTGCTCTCGATAGCTCTCCTTAGATGGCTCACAAACAGACTAGGTCGAGGAAAACAACTGCGATGTCAGTGTCATAAGTCTCTTGGGCCATTTTAACGCGATACCATTTAAAAAACCAACGCTGCTTCTCTTCAATATCAATATTTATTTTTCTAAGTAAAAACGTAATGTACATCGACTGTTGCGTTTTAATTTTATAGTGATAGATTTAAGTAATGGTTTGTAGGGGGGGAGGCTATGTGGTCAGCCGTATGTTGCATACATAGTTGTAAAGTATGTATGTTCGAAATTTTGTTGTTGCGCGAATGACCTTATGTTTCAAGGTGCCGAAAAAGTGAGTGCCACGAAAATTGTAATATGAGTGTCTTGAGGCATTCAATTATATGAAATTATTTTTAAATTTTAAGTTAATCTAAGAAGATTTTTGTTTTTGTTGTTAACTAAATGATATTAATTTAAATATTAATTAAGTGTTATGTTGTGACCGATGTCACCAATTTATCTTAGATACCAACAAAATACTTACAATAATAGTTTATACCATACTTATGCTGCATTTATATTACGTTAATAATCACAAAAAAATGTTAAATTACAGGTACTTATTTACCTGTATTTGTTAAAATTATAAATGATGTAAAGTTAATTTTTTAACTCAACTACCACTGAACACTCCATGCGTCGGCGGAGAGTAGAAACCCTGCTACAAGAGGGATACAGCGTGAAGCTTAAAAAAAAGAATGATTTTAAAATACCTTATCAATTTCATGTATTTCATCGATTTTATATTGTTTTCAATTTAATAACATGGCGTCTAATAGTCGCTTTGGTGAATTTTGATCTTTATCATGTCTTCAGTGAAATAAGAATAGATTGAGGTAAGAAATCATTAATATCAGCCAACAACTTTTGTCTCTAGACTGATCTCCACTTTTTATATTTTACCATTTTGTCTATAGGTACCAAGTAAACAGAACTTGTCAAATATTTAACGTAATTTAAAAAAAAACTAAATTTAAAATTATATTTTTTTAAATATCAAATAATGAACCGACGACACCGATCAATACGTTAGATATATATGTATTACTAAATAAAATAAATAAATCAGCTTCACGCCGTATCCCGCACTCAGGGTAGGCAGAGGGAACCTAGTGGTAAGACACTTCGAATTATAGAGGCATTGCGTTGAGTTGAGTGGCAGAACTCAACGCCGCGCTTGTCCTCAACACCAGAGCGAAGAAATGGAAATATAAATTTAAGTAATTATTTCATCTCCTCGAGTTGGGATCGAACTCACAACCAGTCGGTTTTACAGTCACACTTCGTGCCGCTGCGCCACGACTGGCCTCAAAATATTACTAAATAAGTTTACAAAAAAAAAAAATAACCAAAACGTTTAAACAACAGCATAATAATAACAATAATAATATTAATAATCGTTTCTTATTGTTTGCTAATTTCATACAAATAATTCCTACGCCCATTGTACGTACACGGTGTGTCGCAACACCTTATTTTAGCTGTGTGAACATATAAAAGTTGTTTTTTGCCTTTATATTGTTTCCTTAATAGAAAGAACTACATATATTCAAAGTTGCCATTTGAGCAATAACACAATTACGAAGGCGGTTAAAAAGGTATTGCGACACGACACTAATAAATATTCTTTAATTATATACTTTTGTTATTATGTTGAAAATTATTCTATATGTATATTTTGTATATATATATGTATGCTGTTTCAGTGAGTTGCTTTTGTAATTTTTGTTGGTTTTTTTAACCGACGCAAAAAGAGGGGTGTCAGATGTTTGACGTGTCTGTCTGCCTATCTCTCGTACTGTAGCTCCCAAGTTTCTTTAATCGAAAGCCTTATTCATCTCGGCGTTTCTCCTGGTTTTGAAAAAAATAAATTTAGCTAGTTTGTTTATTTGGGCGTGCATCACGAATTTCGATAATGTTTTAGATACATTAGACATTTCCAATTACAGACTTCAGGCATCGAGCGCAGCTTATCTCTAGGTGTAACGTCACTCGACGCCGACTACAATGGCGTCTGACCTTCGCCTACTTACCCGCTCGTTCGAATCGAGCCTCTCGGAATATTTTCAAAACATATATTTATCTATTCATCTCGCTCTTGATTCTACTACTAAATGTACCTATATGCGTTTCATATATATATATATATATATATATTACTTCAATATAATAATATTACTTCAATACCTCACTTAAGCGGAATTTAGACTACCAAATACGTCAGTTTAATTGTAATTAACACCATTTTCTATGGAAACATCGCGGTTAAAGTTAAATATAGTTGCGATATTTCACAAGGCTCTTTCAAATAGAACAAACAACGTAAGCCGATCTATTTTTAACTTAAATTATATGAATAGTCGTAATAATTATTATCATTTCTTGACATAACTACAAACCGCTGGACAAATATATCAGATATAAACATGTGCAACCTACATTATATTAATGTCAACTGCAACTCTGTTATCCTCTGCCCTGGATTGTGTGAACTTGGCCTACTTGTTCTCGTACTCGTCGTATATGGATATATAGCATTTTTATATTAGTAATGTACGTTACTTCGCTTGTTTCGCATATGGAAACGTAGGTTGTTGAGTGCACCTCTGGGATATGTATTATGCACATACTATCCTAGGCCGACGATAAAGGCTAAACATTTAAAGGCCCAAATATAGCTAAACATTTATATTTATTATTTTTTACATTTTTAAATTTGCGATTATTACACACTTAAGAAAGAAAAATACGTTTTTTTTTAATATTTGTATTTATTGCACAATTCAACATTATAACAGAAAAAAGTGAGCAAGTTTTTCTGTTACAATATTATATTTTGTTAATTATTACGATTTTAACTTCAATACATTGAACAATTATTGACACAAAAATAGATAGTTAGTCTCAACTTCGTCTTACGTAAATAGATCCGTTGATTATATATATTTATATATTTATTAAAAGATGTTGCCTTGCCGGCGTAGAGCGCGGGGCAAGGGCACGGTGTCGCCCGCACCCCCCGCGCTCCCCCGCGCACCCCCTCCTCACTCCGCTGCGCTGCTGGGGTATGAATGTGAATCCCTTTGACCCATTTTCCGTTTTGATCTTGACCTGCCCGACCCAATTACCGAGGATCTACGTTAAATTTTCCGTTGCACGCTATTTTATATGTAGTATGTTACGTTTTGGTGTATTAATAGTATTTTTTTTATCTTACTATAATAGAGGCATATGAGGCCAGTCGTGGCGCAGGGGCACAAAATGTGACTGTAAATCGACTGGTTGTGGGTTCGATCCACAGATCGGCAGAAAGTAGGGAACGGAGTGTCTTAACACTAGTTTCCCTCTGCCTACCCTGCTGTGTGCGGGATACAGTATGAAGCTGATTTATGATACAGGTATATTTTATTCTACAGCTCGTCATTTAATTCGTCGTGTCAACGAATAAAATGAACAAATGATATTTTTCCACTGTTTTCATACTGACTTCAATAGTTCAGTCAGTATAATGAAAGTCACTCAGTCAGTCAGTCAGTATAATGACAAATGAAAAAAATCCTTTGCCATTATATTATTGATATCATATTTGACATACATATGTGTGTATTATACTAAAATTTTTAATATATTATGAAAAAAATTCTCGAGTTCTCAGTTCCAATATAAGCTGTCAATATAAAATGAATAAGATATTATTTTAAATGACGTTCCACAAATAACCGTTCAGGAATGACCGCTCAGCTACCACTTGTTGGTTTTCCCCTGACCCAGTTTCGTGAACTTGACCCATATACTTCTAAACCCTGGAAGTCCACGAATACTAATATAATAATTTTAAAGAATGTTTCGTATAAATTCTATTAATCTTTTAAACATTTTTAAAGTGTTATTCCACACTTAGGACGGGACTCGAAGGCCAGGAGGCGCGGGTTCGAGTCCCGCTGCGTTCAAATTTTTATACGTTTTCTAAATAAGTCTTTTAATCTTTTCATTTTACTATCCACACGTCACTATTTCACAAGTTATTTCAGCTCTTTTAGTTGTTTATATAATTTGTAATGATATAACAAAATTTTGTTGTTATATAACATAGCTAATTACTATCATTTGAGCAACTTGTCCGTCTGGT
Source organism: Heliconius erato x Heliconius himera (assembly GCA_013421005.1). Lineage (NCBI taxonomy): Eukaryota > Metazoa > Arthropoda > Insecta > Lepidoptera > Nymphalidae > Heliconius > Heliconius erato x Heliconius himera. The sequence goes on from JAATLQ010038261.1 coordinate 68,525, forward strand.
AGAAACTTAAATAGAGATAATCTAGTTCGGTATAGTTTTGTGTTTTAAAAATAGATGGTTTGAAAGTGTTTTAAACGTGTATGGTTGTTTGGCTTCGATTTTAAAGGCATATATAAAAAGAATAAGTTTATTTTTTTTATTTAACTTAGAGTGATTTGTACTCTGTTGTTATATATATGCAGGTAGTTAGGACAAGGAGGTAAATAAAAAAAAAAAATTATATCAGTCCATTATCAGTTGTTACTATATTATCAGTTTTTTCTCGTTTCCTAACAATCAAATCAAAAATATCATATTTTTTGGACTCAGATTTCACATATAGCTGATTGCACAGAGAAAACCTGGGTAAGACACCATGTGCCCTACTTTTCGTGCAGAGTGGTGGTGAACCCAACGCGCGTTTTTTCTTATCAGAGCAGGTAAAATGATTTGTGGCATAATTATTTGTGGGATTGAAACCCAAAACGTTCGCGTATACAATGAAACTACTGTAGTTTCCTCTATATTCTATGATTTTTTTGCTTCACGATTTATCCCATACACTGCAAGGTAAGCAGAGGGAACCTCGTGGTAAGACACTACGTTCCCATTAAACACTTCCCCACTTTCCGCTAAACTCAACACCGCGCTTTAACTCGTTACCGGAGCGAAAATATTTAAGTTTCCTCGAATGCCAATCGAATCTACGACCTGTTGCATTTACAATATCTATATCATATTTTTTCCTAAAACTAATTAGCATTAATTGTCACAGATAAAAATGTGTGATATATAGATTACATCAGTAGATAGATCGTAAAAAAAAAATGCGCTGTCAACATTTGCTATGTGAATCTGGTTTGACAGACGAATTTCATTTGAAATATCAATTATAAGAATAGTTAAGAGAAAATAAAGTACGTAAGTAGAGGTATTATTGCTTAAGGAAAACAAAGATAGTATTCCGCAGACAACTGTGTCGAGGCCGCTGCGTTCTTGAAAATGGATCAATATTAACATTGCTGTGTGAAACTTAATGATCACTCATTATATTAGATGGAATGCACTTCTTTTTATTAATTTTTTATTATGTTATTTAAATATCTAGCGGGTAGCCTATTCTGTTTCGGGGTTTTTTTTTGGTTCAGCTAGCAGTAGGGTAGGCGGAGGGAATCTGGGAGCCGTTTGTTAAAACACTCCGTTCCCATTAAGATATTTCCTTGCCTCACTTTCAGACGAATTTTGGAGACATTGCGCTTTGGGAGGCGGAATACAACGCCGCGCTTTGCCTCGTTACCAAATATTAAATATTACATTTCCTCGAGTGGAAATTGAACCCCCCAAGCTGTCGAGTTTACAGTCACTAGCTTGTATACCTGCGCTACGACTGATCTCTAAATAATAATATTTACTTTATTAACAAGATTATTCTATTCAAATATGTAATTTAGTATATAAAAGACAATTAGAACGTTTTATATATAAGAAACTATATTTTTATTCGATTAACATAGTGGGGAATTCCAGATGAAGTTAAAATGTTTGCGCGAGAGCTTGCAAATGTCGACATAAATGGTTTAAATGAAATACCGTCATTTTGTTCCTGCGACATGCGTGACTCATTGGATTTTTAACTTTCGCATCCGTATCCTAAAGTATCACACGTATTACTATATATATGTATATGGGTTATTTCGTTTTTTATTCCCTTATAAATTTTTGTTTTTTTTTTTAATTAGCTTCACGCTGTATCCCGTATACAGCAGGGTAGGCAGAGGGAACCAGAAACCAAAACAAAAGTGTTAAGACACTCCGTTTCCCACTTTCCGCCGAATTTTTCGATTGTGTGTTGAGTGGCGAAACTCAACGTCGGGCTTCGCCTTTGTGCCCGAGAAAATCCATTCCCCTGAGTGGGTATCGAAACCACGACACCGTCACGTGACAGTAACCCTCTCGTGCCTGTGTTTGTTTAGTTTTATTATCGAAATATACGAGGACCATTTCTTGACTATCTATCGATTGATACTTTTCCTATATGTCAAGGGCAATTAAGACAGTATATCAATTCCAAAGATGAAATATATTAGATAATTCTCTTTCCCGTCGCTCCCCAAAGGTTTTGCTTGTTGATTACTTCGTATCAAAAAATAATATATACTCTTTATTCGATTGCGATGCTAATTTAATTTAGTGGATAGTATGTTCGTCGTGAGTACGTCGTCTTCTTTATTCGAATATCGTTAAAAAAATATTTTATTTTGAGTCTACATTTAAAATCTAATATACTGTTTGTAATGTACCTATATTGAATGATTCTAATAGTGTAATCGCTAACGAAAAACTAAAATATTTTATATGAATATTTATTTTATAATAAATATTTAATTAATCTATTTTACAATATTATTTGTATTGTTAAAATAATCTAAATTTTTCAGTGTCATATCAGTATCTATGTCAAGCAATTCTATTTTATTAAAATTGTTTGTTTCCTTTCATCTCTACGCAATATTGTAAGTAAACCTTGACAAAAGTGTTTCTTATATTAACACTAACAAGACCTTGAGAGATGCTGTTAAGCTTCGAGAAATTGTTTCTTTAGATAGAGTTTTTGAGATGTATGAATTTTACTGATTTTTTGTTTTAATAAACTACTTATTAAGGAAATATTGTATATTATTTTTAATAACATTTAAAAAAAAAGGTAAAAAATTTTCAAGACTAGGAGGCCAGTCGTAGCGCAGGGGCACACAGTGTGACTGTAAAACCGACTGGTTGTGGGTTCGATCCCCACTCGAGGATATGAAATATTTACTTAAATAATAATATTTACTTAAATTTATATTTCAATTTCTTCGCTCTGATGTCGAGGCAAGTCGCGATCACGTTGAGTTCTGCCACTCAACATGCAATGCCTCCAGAATCCGGCAGAAAGTGAGGAACGGAGTGTCTTAACACTAGGTTCCCTCTGCCTACCTTGCTGTGTGTGTGATGTAATTTTCTATGATAAAAAATCACCTGAAGATATTTTTAGCAGAATCCAAATTATAATCGTGGAGACGGCCAGTGTGTTATTGCGTTGTTTTGGATATTATGTATTTGTGTTATCTATCGGAAATGCTACTGTGCTTGTTATCAACTTTACAAAAGTCACTTTGTTGGTTCATTATTAAATAAGAATCAAAATATTTACAGATGTTTAAGAGATAGAATGTTAACATTTTTTTACATATTTAATTAATCATCGAACTAACCGCTTAGTTCAATAATGATATAGTTTTTTTAATTTTCTTAACTATTTGCTGATTTTCTTTAGTAAAATTGATCGTTATATAGAAAAAATGACACAATACTACGAACAGCTGTATTGTCCTCGCCATTACTATTGATTCTTTTAAAAATACATGCATACCATTACGTAATTTCTTTAGAAAATATATATTTCAAACTTTGCGGACAGAGCTTTTCTTTGAATTTTCAACATATATTATGTGATTAATGATGTTATTGCAACTGTATCTTTTAAATAAATTTAAAAAAATAAATCAGCTTCACGCTGTATCCCGCACACAGCAGGGTAGGCAAAGGGAACCTAGTGTTAAGACACTCCGTTCCCCACTTTCTGCCGAATTCTGGAGGCATTGCGTGTTGAGTGGCAGAACTCAACGCCACGCTTAACCTCGATACCAGAGCGAAGAAATAGAAAAATAAAATTAAGTAAATATTTCATCTCCTCGAGTGGGGATCGAACCCACAACGTGCCGCTGTGCCACGACTGGCCTCAATAATACATCTTTTATCTATCTATTTTAATTTTTTTCTTATTGGCACACACAATTTTTGCACTATTGTATTAAATACAAAAATTAAAATTCATAATAAACTATATGATATTGTTATGTCAACGCACGTATGTCACGAGACACGCTGCAGTCGATTAGTTGCAAATTATGCGTGCTTGTAATTTATTCACGTTTGTATGTATGTATGTATATTTATGTAACATAACCGGTAATCTTTATTAGTAAGATTTCACATTAAATACTTTAGGCATTATTATTAAAAAAAAAGGCGATTGCAAATTTTTAATTGGGAAATATTATAAGTGAAACGTTTCAAACGAAACGCATTCCATCCTTAATATTTATTAGTCGGCTTCAACTTCTCGCCAATTTCAACGACAATGCACCATTATTGATATATAACATTAAAATAGAATAAAGTTGTTCATGTATTGCACACGTAGGACGCACCGAGCGACCTCGGCGGACCAAAAGCAGTACCACTGTCACTGGGTAAGTGTGTCAGTGTGTCAGTAGGGCGCGCGTCATCTGCGACCGTGCCTCCCCGCGCCCCCGCCCCGCCCGCCCGCGCGCCCCCGCACTCCGCCCTCTCCCACCGCTCCAAGGTCCCAAGAGATTGCAGTTGGGTTTGCTCAACAAATGTACCGACTGATTCTTAATAGGCCAAACAAATTCTTAATAATTGTATGTAGAGTCATATAACAGTACTAGCAATATGACAGAACTGGAGGAAATGTCGTCAAAAAAATATCAAATGATCCAGGCTGTGTTGTGCTTCTTTTGAATCGTATATTATTTAAATTTTATATACAAAAAAATATTTATATTTTACGCAGATACGTAGTGATAGATGAAATTTTATTTTAGATACTAATCAAAATTTATTTAAAGAAAGTCCCAGTTTATGTCGATAGCTAATTTTCTATGATGCAATTTTATCTTCGGTTAAGATTTTTGCGCTGCATCAAAAAATATTGTATATTTCATAATTTTATTAAAATTTTATACAATAGATAATTCTGATAGTTAAATACAATTGTATCGTAGTATTAATTTTTTTGAAGATATCACTATAGTTGCTACATGTATTATATTATAGTACTATTTTTGATCAACCTGTGTATCCGTTAGGAGTCCTCCGTTATTAGCTATGATTTAAGAAAATATATCAGCTGTTCAATGAATATCAGTTTTTTTAGAGTTTCATTAATATTTATTTGAAATCATTAATTTATTAGGTAACTTATACATAAACGACTGGGATACAATATAAAACATATCTTCTTCAACCTTAACATATTTCTAAATTGGACATACTGTATAACATGTAAAAGCAACCCATGTATAGCTAAATGAATTTATACCTTTTTTCGAATATATATATATATATATTTATAATATATTTTTTGTACACGTTAGATATGTATCAAACATACACACATATACTTATTAGAAATAGTAATTCTAATAGGTCAATAATATTTGTTAAAAAATAGTTTAAAATGTTATAAAAGATACATCACGATCACCGACAACAATAAAAATATCATAAAAATTATCTTGGTCGGTGGTAGAGTCAGAAGGCTTTCAGCCACGCGTCATAAACCCTCATTATTTATTAATTTCTATAGTGTAGTGATCTTGATTTAAAAGAAAAATATGTAATTCCATGTACAAGTTTGTATTGTATTCCTAAATAAGAGGAACGCCAATTAAAGAACATTTAATTGACGTACAGAATAGATATATATCTATATTATACTGTAGTGTTAAGTTAGCCATCTTACACTCAATTACCTTATATGAGAACGAAGTCCTCCGCAAATATAGCACTCTGTAGTTAAGAATTGCCTATGATAGCTACTATGGACGATTGAAAGAGCCTTTTAGTATAGAGTTTGTTTGTTCACTTCATTTGATAAAAAATCTGTTATGATGATAGTTGTAGTTGATATCTTATCAGTTTCTGATATCATCATCGTCATCATATAAATAAAAATGGTTCAGTAATTTTGATAGGGCTGGTGTTTGTTAAAGTAATGTATGTTTCTGGCGAATAAATGTGTGTTGTACCCTGAAGAGTTACCAACTGTTCACTACCAGTTCATCTTTCAATTTATATCTATAGCGCATAGAATATCAGCTTCACGCTGTATCCCGCACATCGCAGGGTAGGCAGAGGGACCCTAGTGTCAAGACACTCTGTTCCCCTTTATCCGCCAAATTCTGGAGGCATTAGAACGAACAATAGAAAATATAAATTTGAATAAATATTTCATTTTCTCGAGTGGGAATCGAACCCACAACCAGTCGATTTTACAGTCACACTTTGTGCCACTGCCGCGACTGACCTCATCTCTGTATAGAATATTTGTAATACTTATTATTATAAGGAGAACGAATATTCCACGCTATTTTCAGAGCATCTGATAGCATTTTACAAATATATCTATATAAAAAAAACTCGTTGAACGTACACACACGACAGCCATTACTAATTAATAGTACTAGTAAAGGTCAATATAATATTTTTGTATACAGCTGTATATAAAAATATTATATGCTGTTCCTCGTGGGTCATTTTTAAAAAATTTAATTAAATATAAATACTATATACTAATAGTTTGATCGGTAGAATTTATAAATATTGCCAATATTATTTCACATTGCCGTATTGTAAATAATGTATAAATTCTAGACCGAACCGGCCACTGTTTTAATTCTAGGAATAGTCTCTATATCGTGACGTGTATGCCAAGCCCGCGAATGCATTCCATCTCTATGCTATCAAGCTACGAGAGGTAAGGAGGTTTTAACTTTAAGACATTTCGATCAACTATTAACCTATATGAATAGTTGGTGGAAGTTAGGACACAATTACTTTACTATTAAAAACAAGATTTTAAGAAATAATATTACTTTTTACGTGAGACCAGTCGCGGCCCAGGGGCACAAGGCTGTGACTGTAACGCGACGATTGTGGGTTCGATCTCCACTCGAGGAAAAGAAATGTTTGTTTAAATTTATATTTCTATTTCTTCGGTGTCGAGGCAAAGAGCGATGTTGAGTTCCGTCACTTAACACATTGCAGAAACTGGAAAACGGAGTGTCTTAACACTAGGTTCCCTCTGTCTACCCTGCTGTGTGCAGGATACAGCGTGAAGCTAATTTATTTATTTATTTATTTATTATTATATTACTTTAAATATTTTACTTTCTTACTTGGCTCTCATTATATAATCTAGAATAAAAAAATCTTCATAAGATTAGTTTTTTTTATTTCTTTTGATACTATTTTGTTTAGATAAATAAAAAAAATAGACATCTTGTAATACCCATGACCCATTTAATTATTTCTATTAAATACTAATATTTTTGAGAGGAAAATAAAATACAACTGGATATAAATTATATTAAATGTAATAACAGTGTAGATAACCAGTTTTCCCTAAATACATTTAAATAATATTAAATAAAAAACAAGCGGGCAAAGCGGCGCGGGGGCCACCAGTTAGTGTATAAAATAAATAATAGGTACCTCCGAATATATTATTCACTGTATTCAAGCTTCTAGTCACAGTAAGGTCGAAAAAACATGCAGAGAAAAACTAACTTTATTACTGGAAAAATTTATAATTGTGGATACTCGTCGCTAGGTCGATTATCTGCAAAAGTAACTAGGGCGGAGACATGTTCTTTTCGTTAGCAAAATAAATAAAAACTATTCAATCAAAAAACATAATAAATACTGTAATTCAAGGTATATATATCACAATAATTTTTAAAAATATTTCATAAAAATTAGTAACCAATATACTGTCAACGTCGTCCGCAAGGACGAAATCTGTGCGTCTATGTGAATAGTTTTTATGGCACTTCGGTCTCTAAGAAATCTTCTTGTAATTAAGTAATAAGGCTCTATCGCCACTAAAGTCTTTGACATATTATTGTAATTAAAATTGAGGCAACTATCCCGCTGCGGCGACTATCCGGATATTACAATAATTTCAGAGATATTACAGTAGGCAGAGGGAACCTAATGTTAAGACACTTCGTTCCCCACTTTCTGCCGAGTTCCGAAGAAATGGAAATATAAATTTAAGTAAATAATTCATCTCCTCGAGTGGGGATCGAACCCACAATCGGTCGGTTTTATAGTCACATTTTGTGCCGCTGCGCCACGACTGGACATTATATTCTTATATAAAATATTTAAAAAAAAAGGATTGTATTGTATAAATTTCTTATAAATAATCGGCTTCCCTTGTTTCCAAGCTTATAGCAACGCAGCCGACGCCGTTTCTACCGACAGCCTTGTGCCACTTCCACACGTTCGGTATATTTGTATGTCTGCTCATTATGCTTTATGCATTGATTCATCGAATCTCAAACATCTTAATCCTGTAGGTAGGTAGTGGAAAAGGAGAACTTATTTTTCCAAATCGAGGTTGCTTAGTAATTGATCTACGCTGATATTTCAACACCTTTCGAAGCTACTACTTGGGTCGAATGAAATTTTGGATTTTTTTAAATATCATTTTATTGGCTAAGTATTTGTTAATATTGTTTTAATTTTTTCACATATATGTCTGTATCAATTTTAATATAAAATGCTTAACATTAAAAAAAATTCAAATGAAATATTAAAGAGACACCTGCGGCCACAGGACACCAGGACCACTGTATTCAAATATTTTTAAAATTTTCATTATTAGCCTTTAATATAATATGAGTAGGTACTTACGTACAGAATCGAATCGATTATATTTAATTTCTTTAAAATCCTTAATTATCTAAAAGTACGAGAGATGTGTACTGTGATGCTCTGTTTGTATTTCAGTATAATATGTTTAATGATAAAATTTATATATTTTTATGCACACACATCCATATGTATAGGAGCTGATGCTTTTAACTAATTTTACACTAATATTTACGTGCATGTAAATACTTGATAAATTTATTGCAGCGTTCACTTCCGAAGATTTCGGCGCGAAGTGAGAACGGAGTGCCTCAACACTAGGTTCCCTCTGACTATCATTTTATATGTGTGATACAGCGTAAAGCTATAAAAAAAATACTTACTAAACCATTTTATATAATTTGGATATATTTTACCTACATATTTTAACAACATTAAATTTTGTATTGCGTGTGCAGCCCCCGCTGTCATGTGGGCCGCATCATTGAAATGTTTTGTAATACCGCTAAAATCGTGGTAACGAGGCCAAGGCTCTACTTATTTACATGTACGTGAGAAATAGCGTTCTCGGTGTGTATGTTATACTAAAATATTACCCGTACGAATATAATAATAAAATGAAAATTATATATCTGTGTGAGCTATATTACGCGCTTTTACTGGTATTTTTGGGCAGGTGTTGTCAATTATACTTTAATTATACATAAAAGTCTAATGTATATATAATGGTAAAAGTTAATAGTTGTGAAATTAGGATGTCGTATCGAAATTATTTTAGAAGTAAAGTAAATATTTTTTCGTAGACTATACACAGTACTAGATATTTAAAATAAATATTAATTAAGTAATTTGTAATGTATATATAAATATCACATCATTTTGTAGAGACCTAGAGTTTTAGTATTTAAAGTAGTATCGGCAAACAAACAACTAAAAACTTACCCTTACTCCCACACCTTTTAAATTAGGAGATGGAAGTTTACATGAGACTTCATATCTCATGTAGAGCCAAGTTTGTAGTCCATAACTCTATATATTGTGTTATACTATAAATATTTTATATTGTGAAACGCAAAAAAAAAAATGTTGTACCTAAAAAAACTGCAAATTCAATAAATAAATATATATATATATATATATATATATATATATATATATATATATATATATATATATATATATATATATATATATATATATATATATATATATATATATATATATATATATATATATATATATATATATATATGTATGTCATCATATAGTTGTTTGTCCGGTTGACTAATTTTTGAAAACAATCCACGATTGTGTTATATGCGTATGCGCATTCATCATGTCGGGCTTTAATAAAAAAGTGGGTCACCGCCTAATTATGCTAAAATGCTAACTTACTTATTTATTCGTGTTGCATTTGATGGATTTATGCTAAAACATACATACATACATACATACTACACGATATGCTCGCATTTTAACAACACTTTATTTTTGTCTTAAAAAAAAATTAAATTAAATCAGCTTCACGCTGTATCCCGCACACAGCAGGGTAGGCAGAGGGAACCTAGTGTTAAGACACTCCCTTCCCCACTTTCTGCCGAAATCTGGAGGCATTGCGTGTTGAGTGGCAGAACTCAACGCCGCGCTTAACCTCGACACCAGAGCGAAGAAATGGAAATATAAATTTAAGTAAATATTTCATTTCCTCGAGTGGGGATCGAACCCACAACCAGTGCCCCTGCGCCACGACCGGCCTCTTTTTTGTCTTATATTATCTATTATAATAGATACCTATTTGTCTACGACGAAATATGACATTTTGATTTTGAGGTCGTGGTGTAGCGTGTGACTGTAATATTCTCGGTACCAAGGCGAAAAGCGCGGCGTTGAGTACCGCAATGCCTCGACAGTTCTGGGGGAAGTGGAGAACGGAGTGTCTTAACACTAGGTTCAATTTGCCTACCTTGCTATATACAGGATACAGCGTAAAAGTGAAAAATAACAATTAAAAATAAAAACACTAATAATTTTAAAATTTGTAATAAAACTGATATTGATATTGTTAAGTAAATAATATTCATACCTTACGAGAAAATTTGCTGCATCTGCGCTTTTTAGTTCAATTATTTTAGAAGTAAAGTAAATAATATCGATGAACTCGTAGACTATACACAGTACTAGATGATTTAAATAAATATTAATTAAGTCATTTGTAAAATTATGGTTACTTAATAATGTATATATAAATATTAGCACTTTGTAGAGACCTAGAATTTTAGTATTTAAAGTAGTATCAGCAAACAAACAACTAAAAACTTACCCTTACTCCCACACCTCTAAAATTAGGAGATAGAAGTTAATATGAGACATATCTCATGTAGAGCCAAGTTTGTAGCTTTTAACTCTATGTACAAGCCTTCGCTAACTAAAATTTTAGTCAAAATGTATGGTTTGGTCGTTTCGTTGCTACATATACTATTAGAGTGGAATAGAAGACACATTATACAACAATTATAATAATATCCCTTATATAAATAAAATAACAAATACATTTTACAAAAAGCGATCTTATCAGTTTGGCGCGATCTCTGCCAGACAACGGAAAGAGGATGCAGCGTATGGACATCTTGTGCATACCTATGTATAAATAAATATACATAAATATATGATAATAAATATAAAAATCAAAAATAAAATCAGCTTCACGGTGTATCCCGCACACAGCAGGGTAGGCAGAGGGATCCTAGTGTTAAACCACTCCGTTCCCCACTTTCTGTCGAATTCTGGAGGCAGGTGGCAGAACTCAACGGCGCGCTTAATCTCGACACCAGAAGAAATGGAAATATAAATTTAAGTAAATATTTCATCTCTTCGAGTGGGGAACGAACCCACAACCAGTCGGTTTTACAGTCACACCTGGTGCCGCTGCGCCACGACTGGCCTCAATAATAAATATACATATAATATAATAAGAACAATATACTAAAAACCATCGTATCCTGACTACATTGGTCTCGAACATTTAGCTCGTACTGTCAATATTATAAATCAAGAAAGAGTAAAGCTCAATAAGAACAGCTAACTTATTAAAGAATAGAAACTGGGCCTTATATTTTCGTTGATACACCAAATCTGACAATCAGAAACATTTAATGAGGGTAAGAGAAGAGAAAGATAGAGTTGTAATAAACCAGCTGGACTGAAAAGTAGAGACGATGAGTATATTTTGTGGAGAGTACAATTGAAGATCAGAAATAATTAATGTTGAGCTATAACAGACCACCTACACTATAAAAAAAAACATAAGTAGAATTAGAAAACGTCGACGTTTGAAAGAGTTAAATATATATATATATATATATATATATATATATATATATATATATATATATATATATATATATATAAATTAAAATACTTGTTTTTATAGAAACCGACTTATATGTAAAAGGATATAACTAAACAGTCAAATATCCAAAAACAATGATTCAATGGCAGGATAAATTCTTTAAAAGTAACTATGGCTACATGCCATCAGACAGTTGTAGTCTGATTAAAAAATGTGAATAAATTTAAAATAACTAGAAAGCCAGTTTACGGTTACAATATATCTACGCGTTGCCATAGCAACATGTCACCTTTTACATAAGTGTATATTGTCAAACATATGATAATGTGTTGCTATATTTTTTTTTATCAGCTTCACGCTGTATCCTGCACACAGCAGGGTAGACAGAGTGAACCTAGTGTTAAGACTCCGTTCCACACTTTCTGCCAAATTCTGAAGGCATTGCGTGTTGAGTGATAGAACTCAACGCCGCGCTTTGCCTCGACACGAGAGCGAAGAAATGGAAATATAAATTTAATTTAGTTGCTACATTTATTTTTTTATTTAATGTATTTTATATTATATTATAATAAAATATATTATAAACTAAAACTGTGCTAAATTTCATACTCCTCCAATTCACTATTTCACAATTTTCGTAAAAAGAAGTACATAGTGCTTGCTTCACGTTTTAATATGTAAGATTAAATATTTTTCATGGTGACGATCCCTTTCTCTTAGTATAAAATATACTAAATCTATATTTGCAAACGTTTATAAAACACATTTATTCAGTTATCTCTACTAGTGTTCAAAAGTCAGTCATTTTTACTAGATCACCATAAGTTTATCAAAAGTTAATAGTAAATTTTCAATATAGTTGTAAATATTTGTTCGTAAGCACTCTAGCCAATAAGAATAAAACGAAAAAAGTAGTTGAGGAGACAGTTGTTCCGCGTACTTCTCGTCGACCTTGTGTACCTTCCAGAATAAAAGCTGATCTATAGCAACAGAAAATACTATACTTGCTTCTATTTAAATCAATTTTATATTTTTTTATCAGCTTCACGCTGTATCCCGCACACTACAGGGTAGGCAGAGGGAACCTAGTATTAAGACACTCCGTTCCCCACTTTCTGCCGAATTCTGGAGGCATTGAGTGGCAGAACTCAACGCCGCGCATGTCCTCGACACCAGAGCGAAGAAATGGAAATATAAATTTAAGTAAATATTTCATCTCCTCGAGTGGGGATCGAACCCACAAACAGTCGGTTTTACAGTCACACTTTGTGCCCCTGCGCCACGACTGGCCTCATAATTTTATATTTTTATTTATAATTTTCGCACGATGTCATAGATTTCATGATGTTAAATTAGTTGCCAACTTTTTTTATAACATCTAAAAATTCTACTTTAAGATATAATATGGGTAGTAACTTGAATTTTCTTTGTTACAAACCGATTAAGGTTATAAATAAAACTGGAGTGAAGTATGCATAATGATGCGGCCACCTCAAAGGAACTTATGTTTGGCTTAACAAAGAAATTTGTGTCACCGTAGCAAGAAAAAAATGTATTCGGAATAATATTTTACGTAAATAAATTTAAATTTTTTATTTATGATTTTTATGTACACAAGAACCTATTTTGCAGCGTTATAATATACAATAAAAATAAAAATTAAATCAGCTTCACGCTGTATCCCGCACACAGCAGGGTAGGCAGAGGGAACCTAGTGTTAAGACACTCCGTTCCCCACATTCCGCCAAGTTCTGGAGGCATTGCGTGTTGAGTGGCGGAACTCAACGCCGCGCTTTGCCTCGACACCAGAGCGAAGAAATGAAAATATAAATGTAAATAAACATTTCATCTCCTCGAGTCCCCACTCTCACATCAAACCCACAACTAGTCGATTTTGCAGTCACACTTTGTGCCACTGCGCCACGACAGGCCTCGATAATATATAATAAATATTATTATTCTTAAATTTTGTGATTACTTATTTGAAACAAGAAACAAAATATTTTTCTATATAAAAAAAATCGTGTACGCCTAAGATATCAACAGAACAGCCGATGTACTTTCAGCTCGATGTTGAATATGCTTCTCTAATTTAGTAAAATCGTAAGTAAAACGTAATTTTGAATTATTTCCATTTGCCCTGAATTATTTATTTATTTATTGTTATGTGGAATAGTATGTTACCCAAAAAAACTTACTACATATGTGGTTATTTAACAGAAACTATGAAAGTGTATGAATTATAATTTATTATTATGTTCATTTCTTCGCTCTTGTACCAAGCCGCGGTTAAGTTCCGCCTCTCAACATGCGATGCATCGAAAAGTCGACGCAAAAGGGGAAACGGAGTGTCTTAACACTAGGTTCCCTCTGCCTACCCTGCTACATACGTGACATACAACAAAAGTAAATAAAACACAATTTTAACATGTAAACATTATATCATAAAAAATTAACCAAACTCATTTTACACGTATAAAAAATAGGAATAAATCAACAATTGTAAATTTGTGTGTGCTCATAGAGAACAATAATGCGATTCAGCCGGTGTGACAGAATCAGAATAAGGACTTCCATTATTAATCGCTTAGGAAATTTTGAGGGCGAGTGAAATCGACGAATCTCAGAATGAGGTCGCCCGTTTCTTTGCGGCGAACGTTGTGTAATTCTCTTTTGTTATTCCGTACATCTATATTGGAACGGAATATAGGTACTGGCTTGTGTTCCTTTGTCAGCATAAGTAGGTGAAAGTAGCGTAGTAACGGAGAATTCGGTTTTTTTTTAATTTTTTTTTTTTGATTGATATCATCGGATTGGAAGTTGATCAGTGTTTGCTGAGATTGTGATTTTTTTTTTAGGTATTTATTTATTAGTTTATTTATTTATTTGATAAAAATAGAAACCGTTGCAAAATTCCGTAGTTGACAAAAAATGTATCTACCTTGATATAGTTTCTAGGAATTTAATGTTCAATTAATCCGCTTGAGTTATTGTTTTTTTTAATTTTTTTTTTATTTATTTGGTACAAAATTATTTAGGACGTTATAATAAAATGTTAATAAAATTTGTATAAAGCTAAAATAACTTTTTTATTACAATTAATTAGTCTATGGAAATCAATTTTATGAATATTTTAGAGGTGTAGTACTCGTACCTATAATGCCAGTATTTTCTTTCGCTACACTTATATTATAAGCCAAATTATACAAAATGTCTACATAAATTGTAGCCTATGTGTTATTCTGACGTATAAACTTTACAGCAATACCGTTAAGTTTCATTTAAAACTGTTCAGTAATTTTACGTGAACCTGAAACAAACATAAATCCACGCAAAATTTCACATTTATAATATAAAGTAGGATATTAGAAGGATAACAAGTATTTTTGAATTGAATCGTTAAGTTACTTATGTAATAAGTAGTTTGGGTCGTAGATTCCTGTAGGACTGACACTACTGACATTTTATAAACTTACTAACATTTTTATAAATGACAGAAGAAGATAGTTCGTGGTGGCTTTCTGTACTACACAGGAAGCTACTAGATTGTCAAAACGCAGTCTTTCAAGAAAGAAACTCGATATACAATATATACTCTTTATAAAATAAAATTTTACATAAATAATACAATAACAAACATTAATTTACCGAGAGAACGAAATTAGCATTTACTTCTGCAACTTAATATTATAGTAATCTGGAGTAGAAATTATGCGTTATTACACTGTTCAAGAATATTTACGGGATAAAGATGTATTGAATTAATGTCTATTGAATGTGACGCAAGATAGCTGCCAGTTTATGTAATAATTAAATTAAATCATTGACATTGAAAAGAGCAACTGTTGAGTCTCTTGTTGGCTCTACTCAGCAGAACTGCCTTCCGAACCGGTGCTAGCTTTTCTTATACATAAGTAACTTAACGATTCAGTCGACGACTCAAAAGTGCCTATAATAGTCTATTTGAATAGAGAATATTTTGAATTTGAATTTATATATCAATCAAAATCAAAATCAAATACTATAACACCGCATAACAATTCTATAATCCCGCGTCGTATACGAGCTAGTAATATAGTTTTTATTAAAACTAGACAATACAATCATAATATACTATGCGAGACGTATACATACGGCTGGCCTGAATAAGAGCTATCATTGACCCAGTGACCCACTGCACTTGGCTCGCGTTCCCCAAATCTGCCCCACCCTCTCCCCCAGCCTCCATAGCGACACGCAATTTCGTTTGATCGATTCAAATGCCCCTTTTAATGTCCACCTCCTTTTATATACTAGCTACTAGCGTTGATATATCGATGTCCTTTTACAGGTCGCTATTAACTTTTTTAGGTCTTTTGGGAGTTTAAATTTGATTAACAATATCTAATAAGAACTTGCCCTAAAAATTATTATAAGTAGCTTTGATGATTAAATTTATTTTGCTCCTTCCAATTTATCATTACTTCATATTGTGATGTATACGATGATGTATAGAGTCATGGGTTAGTGACATCTATATAAATACATTATTAATAGGTCGACAACAGGAAAATCTATGTTAAATAAAAAGTTCAAAGAATATAATGAATAAAAAAAAAATCCCGCATAAACGTTGTTGAGATTGAACAATTTGCACCGGCGTGAGCTAACACGTTACCCCACGGCGCGCCGTATTACGACGCGTTACATCAACGCGCGTCACCGGACGCGGGGAAAGTGTGACGTCAGGCGCGCATGCGAAGAAAGCCAAGTTGCGCGCGCGACGCGGAGCACTCTTGCTTTCGCAGGAGGCCGCGGCGTCTGAGCGATAGCGAAAACGACACACTTGCCACAGACGGATACCTACCTACGGCCGCGGAGAACCGCCACTGTCACTTTTTCATCCGGTATTCGAGTCTTGATTATGAAATCGAAACTTATTGACTCATACGGCTTATACACCTTTTCTTGTGGTGATTGCGCATATCGAGGGCAGCTCGCCTCCTTCTTATAAGAAGCATTACAAGAGTAGTTTTAAATTGTTATTTCGTAATTAATAACGATATTCTTAACTTAAACAATTTAATCATTTATGAAATTTGCTTAATGGTGAACCCGTTCAGTTGTGATCCTATAATAGGCAAATTCTCATAAAATAATTAGAACTAGAACTAAGACTGTGGTATTGTCAAAGATAATGCCTAGCCCTGAAGAGGATCCACATATCCAGGATCACAACTGTATCCACTATCATTAAATTACTTCAACGTCCTTTGTAAACAAACATTCAAAGCTATAAACTGAAAACACCTAGTTAATTGCGTCGAGGATTAGTAATACCTACTGGTTATCTCATTTTTATAGCATTAGCTCATTTCGGCACATGTCGCTACTGCTACGATATTATGTTTATTAAAACCACCTTTTCAATTTATTTTAATTTCGAAATTTTCTGTACCAGCGTTTAAATTATTTATCTTATTAATAAATAAATTAATAACATTATCCCCATTAAATTAATTTTGAATTACATTTACTCTAAAGAACTTTTCTTCCTCTTCTTTTACCAAATCACTTCATTGCGCCCTCAATATTTTCAATTACTTTTATTGTATGTCACTGATCATTATTGCTATCAATAACTGTTGATTGTAAAGGTATAGTATATTTTTCATGTTTCGACAGCATAATGTTATTTAAAATAAAATTGTCATGTACGAGCGCAAGTGCCGGGTTCCTCGCAGTGCCATTTCTCGTTAATCCAATTTGCAGTCGTGGAAGTGTCCTCCTGGGATGTGCTGCACGTCTCCGCCGGCATGTTGCAGTCAACTCACGTGGACGCTGTGTGCAGTTCAGTCAGTCTCGGTGTATTAGGACACGTCTAAACACGTTACATAGCGAGCGCAAGGCTGTCACAGCCAGTCACTCGTTCGTGACCCGTTGACTGATTTTAACCAAAACCAGGTCAAGATCTTTAATTCATTTCGCTTTTGATATTGAATGGCTCTCGTTCACGTCAAAAATGAGCCTATTGTGTTAAATATGTTATACACATAGAATCGTTCGTGATCATGACCAAGATTATGCGCTTTGTATATACGAGTATATGTACATATTGAAATATTGTACCTAAGCATTGTAGAATACCAGCTAGTTACATCAAATGATTTGGTTGTTTAAAAAAATTATATTCTAGTTTGTTAGTTTTTTACATATTGTGTACTTTTTGGAGTTTTGTTTTCTTTTCTATCAATCGTTGCTCGTAACAGGACTCTGTCGGGTACATCCTTTTGTTGCAAGCGTGCAATAAAAAGAATTGTTCTAGTAAAAGTAGACCCTTCATAAAATATATATGTACAGTTATTTTCGTTTCTTAGAATTTGAAAAAGAAAATAAGATTGCCTAGAATAACAAAGCAAAAACTTTTTACCAATACTAATAATATAATAATATCGGTAGTTACTGCAATAACAGCTCGTACCATATACTCTACATACTCCAACTTTCCTAGAAGGAGCGTTACCAGTACCACTGCGAATGTAAACATGAAGCCGTAGCTGGCGAGCGGTGGACGCCGGCAACCCTGCCCTGCTGCGGCACGGCACCGCGCGCAAGTGGGTCAGTGGGCCGCCCCCCCGCCCCGCCGCCGCCACCGCCCGCCCCGCCGCCCGCCGCCCGCCGCCCGCGCGGTGGCGCAACCGCGCGAACGCGCACTAACATAGACCTGGATCGCGGGAAAGTGGGTCACCGACTCACTTTCACTTATTACATGGGCTCCTAATCGTTTTCCATTGTACGGGCGTCGGGCGGCGGGCGGCGGCGGCGGGGGCCGGGGGGGGGGGCGCGGGCCGGGGGCGGCGGCGGGGCGCGCATGCGGGAGGCGCCGGCACGCGCGCCGCCGTCGCCGGCCGGCCGCCACCCGCCAGTCGATCGCGGAACGTCTCTTGGGCGGCACGTGTGCCGCCGTGACTCCTATACTCGCTACGATCGTAACGACGCGCGCCGTCAACAAATTGTACCGACGTTGCCAGTTGCCACACTGTTCCATTACACTTTAACT
>JAATLQ010038262.1:5506-87529 GCA_013421005.1 Heliconius erato x Heliconius himera
TTATTTGTTGTTATAAGCAAACGTCACCCAAAATGAGCTTGCTTAACGCATACATGGCGTGCGCCGACTCAACCTTATGAGATACATAAAAATAATGTTTTACAAAAATATTGTCCTTTAAATAATGTTTAAAAAAGTCCGCGATACACATACCATGTTTATCTCTGAAGCTTGAGCAAAGTAACACAGTAACAACAAGTAACCATTTTAATTAATTTACTTTATATTTATCGGGTTTTGTTGTATGTATTTTCTATAATTTGATATTGATCCTTATGAAAATGAATATAATAGTCACTTTTAGCATTTCATCTAGATTGAAATTATAGTTTACTGTATAACATTCTAATAAATAATTAAGGAGATGTCACTGATTCGAAATAATCTAGCATACGACCGGCATAGTATGACCGACGCGAACGGGCAGATGACTTTGACGGTTTTGTAAATTTTCATACATTTTCGAACTACTGTTAATTTTTATGTAATTATTTGCTGTTTATAATTAATGTATACTTTTCTTTGGTTCTTCGCTTATTCGAGGAGCAGATTAGTTAGATTTTCATAAATTTCTTGGTGTGGTGTAAGTTGCGGCCCTGCGCGGCATCGGAGTAATATTATTTAAGTATTAAGGAGAGAATTGTTGGTTATTTCATCTTGGTTGGATGGTTATCTATACCGTTGTTATACACTTAATAAATTGTGGTTTTAGTTTTCTGGGATTTTATTTGATATTGCTTGCAAAACTTATCATATTTAATGTAGAAAGGACTTTAGTTATTTCATATAGTATCTATGTACGCGCGCAAGGAAAACGAGTAAAAAGAGTTTTCCCGGGTAAATCAGTAAAATCGATCACTGAAAGTCCAATAAAAATTTGTTCAGTTATTCTGGATATTAGCTCGGGGAAATAGAAAGACAGAAAGAGATAAAATTATTAATAATGTAGCTGGTTTTGTTTAGTTTTTTTATTAATATTTTAATATGGTTACGTTTACTTATATTAGTTACATATTTTCACAGTTCATCATATTTAGTTTAAGCGGGCGAAGCCGCGTCCGGATCCGCTAGTGCATTTATATAAAACAGATTCACGCTGTATCCCACATGTTGCTTTGCAAAAAGAGAGAGAACTTATTAGTGTTAAGACGCACACACCACCCCATTATAGAGACATTACGTGTTAGGTGGTGGAACTCAACGCCACATTGGCCTTGTTAAGCGAAGAAATAATTTAAATATAATTATTCCTGTGTTGAGATCGAATTCACAGTCATCGCGTTTACAATATAACGTTGGTCCACTGCGACACAAGGGCTTCCATGTGTTTATGTAATAGTAATATTATTGTGCGTGAGAAATTATTGATTTGACTGTTTTCTTTTTTGAGCTTGTATTTTTTGGGTACTGTTTCCGATTTTCATTTAGGGGAAAGCTCAGATAATGTAAATGATTTATATAGATAAAAACATACATTTTTGGGCTCATGAACCTCTCACACTATAAACTTCAAACTTGAAAAGCATATATGTACCAGAATGAAGAAATGTAAAGTGAATTAATTAGGTACCTTTCACAACCACCACCACTATATATTAATAATTGATATAATCTTACCAATTCTTAGTGTAAATCTGATCTCCGCTTGTAAAACTCTTAATTTCCATAGTCGCGGACCGTATCTCATCACCATACCTAGCACTGATTCTTCGATCTGAAACACAAAAGAAATATTGTATGTAATTTATTAAATACTAGTTTTTCCTGCGGTTTCGCTCTCGTGATCAAAAAGAAATAAGTAACCTCTAAAAATAGAAAAAACAATACCTTCGCAGTGTCCATAATAACTGTGGGTCCAAAGTTTAAAAAGATGTGATTACAATCCGTCCTTTTGGCTAATTGGTGTGAAAACGCCACTTCTAGCTCATCCATTGCTTCTAATAACACCCTGTATAAAAAAAAATATTAGTAGTGTATAATAATGAAGAGTCTTAATTCTAGGTTCCCAGGTTCTATCTGACTATCATGCTATGAGTGGGATACATTGTGAAGCTATAGGATAAGTAAGTAAGATAGTAGGATAAATTAATTACCTTTCACCCTCATTTTGTAAATATTCGAAGGATGCCTCCTTAGTTATAAGATCTTGGTGCCTGATGATGGAACGTATGAAGAATCTGTAATCTGTTACTTCTTGTCCTTTTTTTACCTGATAAAAATATATATACAATTATTTTTTATTATATATTATATATTTCTTGTTACTATTTCTATAGCACATAAAGGTGTGTTCAGTGTCTGATTGTAAACATGTTGGTTGGTGGCTTTGATGGTTGTGGGTTCATTCTGGTTTGGGGCAATTAATTATTTTCATTAGCCCACTCTTAGACCTAGAACAAAGGTAGAAACTCATAACCCGCGAAGCGTGAAAATAATGGGAACCCGCTACTAACCTTGGCCTTTCCGAGATACAGGTGCATTTTCTGATTACTCGTGGGTAAAGCTTCTAAGTCGTAACTCCTCATTCTATATAATTCCAATTGGAATGCCGAAGCCGGCTCAAGATGGCGGTAGATCGTGTCTTCCGTGAAAGAGTTGCGGGCCCGGTACGTGAAGAACTTTGGGAATTGACGTCTGATGGCGATAAAAAAGAATATTTATATAATATGACAATTAGCACAAAATAAAATATAGATAAAAGAGCAAATTCTTAATTCAACTGTTCCTCCCTTTCACCCTTTATTTCTCTCTCACATTATCTGTAGACCTCGCTGGGTGTGTCAATCAATAATAAAGTAAAAAAAATGGATGTGACAATCATAATTATTAACAATAATATCCTGGTTCCTTTATTTTGCGCACTGTACCAGAACATGATGACATCAAAGTCAGGTCTACAGCAATGCCTCAAGAAATCGGCGGAAAGTGGGCTACAGAAGCAGATTCCCAGGTTCCCCTTGCCTATCCTACTATGCGCGGAATATGCCAATACACCTCCGGATTGGAGGAAATTGATCGATCTCAAAGGGAGAATTATCCCTTTATCTCCTTACGTAATACTCACTTAATAAGCAGCATAAAAGTGATCCGCCTAATCCGTTTCTGATGCAACTCTCTAGAGTGGACTCTACAAAAGTGTCCAAAACGTCGAGAAACGGCGCCATCGTCGAGCTCACCGTTGTCTCGGATGCCTATCATTAATATGTGGATAGGTTCCAATGGCTGAAAAATGGTGGAAAATTAAAAAATAGATAATATTTGTGAAACGAAAAAAAATTACGTAGCAGAATTTGTATCTGTAAGCTTAATTGTAAGTATCTATAAACTAATAATTTCAATAGAGGATTATAATATAAAAAATACAAAAATTATATTTATTCAATTAAACTGATATTCATACAATGTGTGTACATATACACTTACCACTTCCTCTTCTATAGTGGGCTTCAAATCCATCCCGACGTTAATGCTGGTGCTGTCACGATTCTCGCTGCCATCTTGAAGTGCTTGTAAATCCTGAAATACAACAAAAATTAGAAACTGTAACTTCTGCTGTTCTGCTTCTCTAACTGTAAATTCAAGTTTTGTTTTAAAGGAAGGCTTATATATTATAGAAATAAAAAAGAGGATTTAAATCTAAAACCATAGTCATTGATGAGTCAAGCCAATATGAAAAAATGTACTTAACAAGATTTTTATGATACAATTTTAATTTTTAACATATTACAACTATTAAATAATAAACTGACGATTAAATTTACTAATTACCAGCATATTTAAATCAAAGTTTATAATAATCATTCAATCAATCCAATGATTCATAATGAATCACTCAATCAAACGATTGATTCACAATAAATCCACTCACCTCTCGTCTGACAGTGGCCGAACTAGCAAAATCATGGACCAGGTCCAACAGCTCGTCAGCATATTCCACAAATTGCTCGAAGGAGTTGAACGAGGCGAGCGCGCCGGTCCTATGGTGACACTTCCTCATGGCGGCTGTGGACAGTTCCGCTGGGACACCCTCTTGGTCCTGGGCTGAAGCCAGTTCGATTTCTGATTGGCTTATTGGTATCCTAGATGAAAAAAGTATTTCTTTTATTTGTTTTATTATTAGGCTTACCAACAATGGCTACATTAATTAAAATTAGGTATATACCACATAATAGCAATATTCAGTTACAAAATCCAAAGTTAATTTTAACCGACTACAGAAATGGGAAGAATGAGATATTGTCCCTATTTATGTTATAAATATTGTAGCGGAGTGTAAACGCGTTGGTTGTGGGTTTAATCAACATACGTCTCGAATTTAGGTTGTAGAGGACGGAGAATCTTAACTATACATTCTCTCTCTTACTCTGCAATATGTAGGATACAGCGTGAAATAAAAAAAAATCGTAAATACCTGTTAGGATGACCGGTGGGCAAAACAAATTGGAAATGAACCACTCCCAGTTCACCAGACAAAGCCAAGTGCTGGAGGCAAGTGATGTCATAGGAAGTGTAAGCACGACGGACATACACTTCTAGTGCGGCGTTGCATACCTATGAAATTATATAAAAAAATAAAATAAATAAATTTCATGCCAACGAATATATTAATATATTGTTCAATGATAAATAAAATTAAGGCGTTAAATTCCGGTACTCAACGTGCAATTACTATAAAATTGAGCGAAAAATATAGAACGAATTGTCTTAATACTAGCTTATAGCAATGGCTATGCGAGAAAACTAAGTAGCTTTTTTAGTAAGTACATAACTATGTGTATTTTAAAATATACATAAATATAGATTGAGTCCAATGTGGCGCAGTGGCACAGCGTCTGACTGTCGGATTCCAAATCAATTATTTTCATTTCCACACTCTGGTAAGATGGTAGCGTGGCGTCAAGTTCCGCCACTTATAACTCAATTCCAAACTTCTCAATTTTCAAAACTACATTCTCTCTACCTATGAATAGGGAATATATTTACAAGCGTAACTAACCGCCGCATTAGTATGATAGAAGAAATCGTGCAATATATCAAATATCGATGTCTCGGACATGATCAGCTTCTCCAAGTTCTCAGGGTGGAAGTCATGTCCGTACATGTCCACGGCTGACAGGAATATCGACTCCATTTGGTTGTGACGTAGCTCGTAGGCGGGTTGGTGGGCTGCTATGAGAACCTGGAAAAATAAATAATATTATATTTAATTGCTTTTAAGTATCAAAAAAAAGATATGGATTAAGAAATCCGGCGCCGCTTGGAGAACGAAGTGTCTTAACACTAGGTTCCTACAGTGCTACATATAATGAAAAATAATAAAATTCTCCTTAAAGTCGTTTTTACAGAAAAACATCATAAACGCTAAAAAAAAGAAAAATGAAAAAAAAAACTATAAAACATTACCTGTCTAGCTCTTAAAGCGACACGACCATGCTCCGCCCTATGTAGAGTGGTTAATTCATTGAGAATAGCCGCTAGTTCGTCGGTGAGTCCGGGTTCATTTGACCACAAGTGGTCTATTAGCATTGTTACCTATATAAAAACGAAACACAATAAAATTTAACTTCAAAATATATAATTAACGCAAATTTAAAGTAAGGTAATAATTTCAAATGGTGTAAAACATTTAATTAAAAACGATTTGAACACGATATCGCATAATGAAACAGCGTCTGATCGTACACACAATATTATAGGTTTGAAATCATCAATGATTTCAAAATGGGAAAACAGCTACATATATTTATTTTTATTCTATATATTCAATTATATATATCAATCTCACTTTCTAATAAGACAAATCGTGGCATTTAGTTCCGCTGTGAAACAGAGGATTTTAACTTTCTCAAATGAAACTGTTTTAATAAAAAAACTATAAAATTAAATAAGAAACAATTACATACCAACAAATTCTTCTTAGGGACTTGATTGTGCGAGAATATGATGTTAGCGACGGCTTGCATGTCGTCCTTGTAGCGGTCACGGAGCGCCATTACGCATTTGTCGTAGGAACCTTGGACAGAAAACATTATATATTATTCAGCTTCAAGCTGTTCTCCGCATTAAGCAAGGTAGGCAGAGAAAACCTAGTGTTAAGACATTCCGTTCCCAGCATTCCGCCAAATTTTTGCCGTTGCGTGTTGAATGACGCAACGGAACTGAACGCTTTGCCTTGTTATTATAGCGAAGAAATAAAAATATTAATGAATAATATTTATTTATAAATATTCATTATGAAAAGTCAAAAAGTTCCTCTTCCTATTTGGGACAAATTTTCTATATGACAGTTATTTTCCACATAAATATATCTATACTGTAAGTTATTGATTCCTACTCGAGGAAATGAAATATTTAATATTTTCCTTTACCTCACTCTCGTAGCGACTATACGATTTTAATATATATGAAAATAATAATAATGATATAATCACCTAATTGGAAGTTACTCTCAACTTGATAATATTGCTTGAGTAAATCGTGAACGGCCGCCTTCATTCTACCTCGAATGCCATTTCTGTAAAAAAAAAAGTAAAAAAAAAAAATTATATCTATACATAGGAGGACATCGTGACGCTAGGACACAAGAGTGCGACTGTAAATCGGAAAAGATGAAGGTTCGATGCCTACTAGGGGCATATCTCTTCATTTTCTTGCTCTGGAACGAGGCAAAGTGCGGCGTTGCGTTCCGCCACTTAACACACAATGCCTCTAGAATTCAGTCGAAATTGCGAAACGGAAATGTTTTAATGGGAACGGAGTGTCCTAACATTAGATTTCCACGTTCTTTCTGTCTACCCTGTCTTATACGAGATTTTTTTTAATTCACGCAGCAAACTTAGTATTTTTTTTTATTCCACAATTTGTGCATATAGCCAATCTAGTGATAAAAGTACCCATTCTACCCTTTAAAAAAAAAATTGAGACAATGCGAATTGAATGTCAAAAAGCAACGTCGCATTTTTTTTTACATTTTGAAAAAAAAATACGGTCTACAATCTAAGGATGTTCTTATCATATCCTTGCAAAGCACTAAAAATGAACGCATTACCACTTAAAAATAACATAAAACTATACAACCGAGTAATTACCTGTATCTCTGGACTAAAACGACCAGAGCTTGAGTACTCATGAAGAACACATCTCTGTCTGCTCTCTTGGACAGGGATGCTGCGTGACTGTTAAATAGGAACAAACATCATAAAAAAAATTACATATAGTCATTTATTAATATACAGTACTGATGCCACTTGATATTAATAATATTATCTTGGGGAGATAACAAAGAGAAAACAAACACTTACTGATCTATTACACTGGCGATCTGTTGACTGGGGAACTGCGCGAGCACGCTAGTGATGTTCCTCTCGTATAGCGCCATCAATTTGCGCACTTTCTTCTCTACGGAGATAGGGATGCGACCCGATGTTGATGATAACACCTAATGAAGGTGAAAATAAATAAATATAAAACAATAGAAAAAATATAATAAGAAAGTCTAATCTCTATGTAAAAAAAATCAGAGAACATTAAGAATATTCAAATGTTTTAATAAATTTAACACTAATAGACAAATGCTCTCGCTCTTAACATTCATTTGTTATCAATAAACAACAATATATTACTAAATTAATCACTAAAAAAATTCAAGCCATTGGGCGGTACGTGAGGTATTGGGTTGAGTTGAGTCTTAACACTACGTTCCTCTTGCCTACCATATTAAATGCGGGATACAGCGTGAAACTATAAAAATGTTTAAAATAAACTCAAAAATACCTCTTGCAATTCCAATAATGGTAATGAAGGATCACGTAGACTCGTCATAAACTTTTCAACGACTTCACGTAGACGTGGTGTATTATATGGGTCCGGGAGACAATATCCTAGATAGAAAATATAAAATTATTAAAAATATGTATTATTCCATTATACTAAAGTTTGAAATGAAAGATGGATGATTATTCCACTTTACAGTAATATAGTTTATATGTTTAAATAACACATAGTACACAACATAATTTATGTAATAATTTTAAATATTTTTGCTATAATATATGAATAAGTTTGAGCGGGCGAAGCCGGGTTTAAGTTGCAAATTAGTCAGATGTAAGTGTTGGCAATCCAGATTTAAAAAATATATATATAAGAGCTGTTATAAAAATAGAAAGATATTTTCAAGACGTGGCGTGTACAGTGGCGGAACTCAACACCGCGTTTTGTGTTATCACTACAGAGAGTAAATTAAAGTGACTCATTCCCTAAATAGGGTCCGAGCACACCACGACGCCATCATGGTCTTAAGCAGTATTTTTAAAATTAAAAATTAATGAAATATTTTTTTGTATTAAAATACCCACCAGCAAGAGTATTTTCCAATATGGCTCTATATTTATTATGAGCATGGTTCAACTTCTCTGACAATTGAGGGTTGTCCTCCATCGGGAATTGTCCTTTGTAGGGTTGTGCCGTTGTCACTAGTGATGGGTCGTCGAGTTCTTTAGAGAAAAAAATATGTTTTTAATATATGGAAGTAAAATCTTGTTTAAATTTCCAACAGACGTAGTCTCGCCTTTCTTTAAAATACACTACTCCTCCATAACAACTTATGGACCGGACGGCCACGATTCGCTGATCTTACAGTACTATATTTTTTTATATAAACTTACCTAAAGTCCCCATAAGCGTCCCCATATCGAGTACAGTACCGGGTCGGAGGCACCATGTCACTTTACCTGACTCGGGAGCAGAGAGTGTCATCACCATTTTCATTACCTTAATAAAAAACACGGGTTAGTTAGTTCACATTGAAATTGTAGAGTTTTCGTATTTGCAGTTTTGTAAATGATACTGAGTAATCATATAAGGACAAGAATAATTTATTTTTATATGATTTATATGTATATGTTTCTAATGGATGAAGTAAAAATTGTAATTATTGATTTGATACTTTTATATTTTTAGAAAACTATATTATGAGCTTGTTAAAGTAAAAAAAAGTTATACAATCCTCGTTATATAGTCTGATAAGTAAAAGAAAATAAATCTCTGATCTCTGAGCATTGTTCATTGTTTTAGCACTACTAAATCACTTCCCTAACAGTTTTAACATTAATTGCTACATTAACAAAACTTAAGCAAAACATATTACATACACAATAAAAAATTTGAAACACATCAAAAGTTCTTAAATTATAACGGTCTTTTCAATCTAATCGCCGTCTACTCCTGGTCTTTTCACTACTCACCTCAATTTCAGCGTACGGCTGTCCCTTATCCACATGTCCGCCATCTTCTACCAATGTATTTATTAATTTGCCTGCAGATGGCGCTCTTAGTTTTGAAGGATCTTTCTCCTTTTCGAATACTACCGTTTGATTTCCTATCACTATACGATACTTGTCGACTTCATCTTTTAAGTATGTTATGAATGAAGCTCCATCCACTGATAGTAATGTACCTGGTGGAGGGAAATAATTATCGATATCACTTTGATATACAATTAATTATTCATTAGAATAAAAACAAAGTAAATCCCAATATATATTAAAGATTTAAGTTCCATATTTCAATGTTTTTATATAATTGTAATTATTTTAAAATAATAAATATATAAAAGTTAAAATGAAATGTGATTTGTAAACGGTTTTGTTTTTTTTTTTGTTCAAAATTTAATTAAAGAGTTATAATGTTACGATTACATTTCTTATTTTTTTTAATAATTATACAACTCTACACATAACTACGGTCTACTAAAGATCTTCTCCCGGTCTACTTACCTCCATCAGTAAGTTTATGTACTTCCAACTCCTTGAAACTACCATTCAGAGCTAGAAAGTAGGAAGTTGGTCCAGATTTGGTAGCTTGCACTTTATATTTGTGACCACTATGTATTAGTTCCACTTCTACATTGTTTGATAACTGGCTCGAGCCTTGGATTTGACCCCTGAATTGAAAAATGAAAAGTTTTTAAAAAATAAAAAATATATGTATGTAGTTATGATTACGCTAGCTACCCGACGCTAGCGACCCGATGTCCGCAGCTTATAGCTAACATACACGAAATTAAAAAATAAATATAGCCTGTGTTATTCTGATGATGAATGAGGCTACTTTACTGTAAAGTTTTATCAAAACCCGTTCAGGAGTTTTTGCGTGAAATTGGAACCAACAATCATCCTCACAAAACTTTTACATTTATAATATTATAATAAAAATAAATAAAAGTAGAATATCAAGTTTCTTTAGTTATATAAAACACAAAAATAACTAACTTCTCCAATGCACTCTTAAATTCTTGAAGATGGGCGGTGATAAGGCTGTCAGCAATGAGAATGGATCCACAGATAACGCCAAGCATTATGTCTGGTTTTTCTGATTGGACCTGATGGAAGAAAAACACATTACATAATAATAACAAATAACCTAGGGATAAAAAAATTGTCTTTTGTATTAATTAAAAAGATCTATATTTAAAAACAGTAAATTAGATTTTTAATTAATATCTTATAAGTCTTCAGATATTCGGTTTATACCCTTGTAGTATTTAGTTTAAACCTCACATTTAAAGAAATGTTTATATGTAAATTTGCCTATTTATAACATACATTATTATACCTTTTACTGAGTACTATTAAAATTCTTTACAATTCCATCAATTTCTAACATTTAGTAGAAAATGATAAAATTTTACCATTTTCTACTAAATGGTAGTTACAAATAAACATAGTTAATACAGTAGCTAAATTACCATAAATTGAAATCCTACCATTTCTTACTATACAATTATTTTCTACAACATCATTTTAAAATGGTTTTTCTGTATACTCACTCGTTCAGCAATAAGGGCATCTAACCAGCTAGTATCGATGTTATTCTCTTGGAAAGCAGGTGTTTCTAGTAATGTTATCAAATATTCCACTGTTGTACGGAAATCACCACGAATGCTTAACTCCTTGAGAGCTATTACTAAGTTTCTGTAAATAAAAGTTTAATTACAATTCCATATTTACTTTAGCTTGCTTTAGTTAAAATTAAAAAGTAAATCAATTGATATATTATTTTTCACTCCATTTTGCATCCATTTTTTAAATATTAATGGCAATTATAATAATAACACAAATGAGGCCTGAACTTCTGTAATTATCTATAGATTCGGCTGAACAGGTCTGATTTTAGGATTTTTTCTTACTTTTGTGTATATATTTACCGAGTGTACAAATCACAAAACGACAAAAAAAACGTTAATTCAGAGCGGCCACAACTCGTCGGGTGTACTGTAATTACTAGAATAACTATCTAATCACTTGTTATATCTTTAGCTTACGTTACGCTTTACGCCTAATCAATTGCACTCAACCCAAGTTAAAAATCTCCAACCAACCACCCACACAACCATCTTCTCATCCATGATGTCTAAATTCTACTCACTCTCTCGCCTGCTCTCTGGTCTCTCCCCAAGAGAAACAATGACCAAATTGAGAGTCCGCAAATTCATGAAGTCCACCTGAAGCGGCCACACTGAAGTATCCCCATACGTTTTTGGATGACCTGAAGTTTAACTCTTGGACAGTACCGGATGAGGGCTTGAAACCTGGAATGGTTTATTGTTTGAGTATTATGGGTACGATTTTATTTTAGATTTTATTTCTTATTTATTCAAAACTAGTGGGAAAGTATTTAAAATTTATTTATTTTTTCACTATTACTGATATTCCCGCATATAGCGTGGTAGGCAAAGGGAAGACATTTCCATCTCCACGCAATGCTTAATTGTCGGGACATTGCGTGTTACGTGGCAGAACTCAACGCCGCGTTTTGAGTTGTTATCAGAGCAAGAAAATAGCAACACGATGGCCACATCGATGACATGATGATAATGACAAGGATCAAAGGTACAGTTAATTTAGTACAAAACAAGTCTTCTGGTCTACTAGTCTCAGCAGACCAGTAGTGTCTGCTCCACTAACCTTCATCAGGATTCTCCGAAGTGATCCTAGCGGCGATGACGTGTCCCCATGGTGAAGGTCTTTGTTTGGGTTCGTCGAAGTCTATTTGTGTCATACCCCATGGCGATTCCCCATATAGGAGACGAATATCCTTTATGTTATAGAGGGGAAGTCCCATAGCGATCTATTAGATAAGATATATTTTATTGGAGTATATTTTGAATAACATATTATGAAAAAATATTTTTTTAGATTCATCTTAAACTTAATCTTGGATTTAAAGGAGTAAAGTAGTCAAATTTAATTAGCTTATAAAAGTGCAACTTTTAGTACACTAAAATAAGTACAAATGAAACAATACAACTAAGCGAATAAAAATTAGTTGAAAAAAAGAAAGAACATACTTTACTAAAAATACCAAACGTAACTAAGTAGACCTCACAAAAAAATCTTCAAAATCACTCACCTGCAATTGAGCGGCTGGCAGATTGACATCAGCAACCATTTCCGTGCAAGGATGTTCAACTTGGAGTCGCGGGTTCAATTCCAGAAAGTAGTATGCACCGGTTAGAGGCTCATACAAATACTCTACCGTACCTGCACTCACGTAGCCCACCATTTTAGCTAAACGTACGGCAGCCTGAAATTTTAAAGCGAAAATTAGATTTTTTTTATCTTTATTTTTATATTAGAAGTCGATATTGGTAACAATATATCATATATTCATTTATTTTAAATCACATGTTTATACAAAGAGTACAATCAGTAACTATAATTATATACATATTAATTAAGTAGACAGACAAAACTCTGACCAACAAGAAGTATTGATGGGAAAAAATATTTTATAATCATTGTTATGGCATCAATTGGCATTATTAAATAAAAAACAATATATGCTGCAAATAAAGTTTCCAAATCTATATCAGGTTAATTAATTACTAAAGAATTTCATACAAATATTAAAATTATTTTTTTAAAAGAAAACCGCTATAAGCACCTTTTCCATTTCAATAAACACATCAGGTTTAGCGACGGCCGCGGGGGCTTCTTCAATGATTTTTTGATGACGACGTTGTATGGAACAGTCACGACCGAATAGAGATATCGCATTACCTGAAAATATTTATTATTATTATTGTACTCACGCTTTATACGGCATATAGCATGGCAAGCAAAAGAAATCTAATGTCAAGACACTCCGTATGTCACACACCCCACGATTTTAGAGATATTGCGTGTTGAGTGACGAAATTCAACGCTGTTTTATTACCAGAACGTTGAAATGAAAATAAGTCAGTAGGAGAGAAATCCACAACGGTGGTCTCGGAGCTAATTTAAAAATTTAATATCTATTACAACAAAAGTCCCTGGTTCGATTTTCACAGTAATATTTATCTAAATAGCAAAACAACATAAAATGTTTTATTTTACCATATTGATCAGCCAACAATTGTACTTCCAAATGGCGGGCAGACTTCGCAAGCTTCATCACAAATATTGGTGAACCCGGAACTTCTGCTTGGACCTATAATTATATAATAATATAAATCGTAGCAAAAAAAAGAAATTTAGGCAAATGAAAACGAAAGAAAAAAAATATAAATTAAAAATTTTGTAGTATGGTGTAAAAATGCATGATGTATGTAAAATTTGATTGTGAATTCAAATCATCACAAAATGTGCAAATTTTCAGTGGTAAAGAATTGCATATATAACTAGATTATCTGCAAATAATGGAATAATACAAGTTGTAGAGAAAGGAGAGATCCCAGGGCCCCAAACCTACGTCATTTTAGCGAAGCTGAATTTTGAGAATTATTAGTCTAATATGTAGTTATGACTGTATGGATACTTCCTAACTTGAAAGTGGGGCTCTTTCAGAGTTACCCCCAAGTAAAGGCAAGCCAAGTATAGGTACATAAATATTACGCTCACCTACGTTAAAGTAGAGAAGCTCATACTTAAATATATTTTTAAGAATAATGTAAAAAATATATATTTCTCATTACCAGACCCTTTTATTTTTTTACATGTATTATTCAAGGTAGTAAATACACATATCGTTTTAACTACATACTAGACTAATAAACCTCAAAATTTCAGCTTTGCTATAATGACGTACGTCTGAGGGTCCTGGGATCTTAGGCTACAAGGAAGAGTCTTAATGAGTAGTATCTTAACACTTTCTCAGTACCCTCCAATGTGGGGGATACAGCTTGAAGCTACAAAACAAAAGAGTGAGGATGACCCTTCAGTAAAATTTACTGAATAGACATAAAATAACAAAAAAACAAACCTGTCTAAACATGTTACTGAAGTCATCAGCATTCTCCACTTTCCTGATACCTTTACCACCACCACCTTCTGAAGCTTTTATCATTACTGGAAATCCTATAAAATGAAAAAACATAATATTTTTGTGTTATTGTATGTTGGTGTCAATTTGATCTTCATTCGGTGTGATGTCAATTCAGCCTCAATCTTTACCCACAAACAGCAAGTTACGCAGAGGGAACCTAGTGTTAAGGCACTTTGTTACTCACACACCGCCCAATGGCGAGTTGAGTGGTGGAACGTCAACGGAATGTCAACGGCGGCTCTACCAGATCAAGGAAACGGAAATAATTTTAAACATAATAATCCTTCCTAGTGGGGATCAAACTTGTGACCATCCTTTGCCCATTCAGGCCTATATAGTGAAACGGTGCCCGACTTGTGCATTGTCTTAAAACCTATCGTATTATGATCTATCCTGCTTTATGCGTGAAAATAAAAAAAAAGTCCTTACCAATCTTATGTGCAGCTTGCAATCCTTGTTCGGGACTTGACACACAGCCCTTTGCGAACAATTCTGATGATATTTTTATTTTCTTAGTGTTGTACTGCGCTTTTAATTCTGTAAAATCAATAAAGAGGTTATTATTATTATAAACATATTTTTTTTAACATGGCAGTATGTTGAACACAACCGTGCAATTGCAAGCGCGACGATTGTCGACACGGGAGTATGAAATATTTAATATTTTCATTTCATCGCTGTGGTAATAAGGCAAGGCGGGGCGTTGAGTTCCGCAACTCAACACTCCAATGTTTCGGGAAAATCAGCGAAAAGTGTAGGAAGGAGAGTGATACCAACAGGTTCAGAGGGAACCTTGTGGTATCCCACCCTGCCTCGGGGTACAGCGTGAAGCTAAAAAAAATTATGCAAGTTTTTATCTTACCACTTCCACTCCAAGGTAAAGTAGGTATTTCCGCGGTCTGAGCAACTATCGAAGACGCGATCTTATCACCCAAAGCCCACATAGCTTTCTCCGGAGGTCCTATAAACACTACATTAGCTCTGTGGAGTAATTCAGGTAGTTTTGGATTCTCAGACGCGTGGCCCCATCCTGCCCAGACGGCCTGAAAGAAAAAAACAATTTGTACTATATAGTAAGGGAAGGCAGGGAGAATTTAGTATTAAAACACTCCATTCTCAGGTTTCTGCTAGAATTCGAGACTATGGCTTTGTATTAGCAGAGCTTGAAAAGGAAAATAAAATATAAATACGTATAATCATTTCCCCGAGTGGAGATCGAACTCACAATCATTTTACAGCTAGACTCGCCACAAACAATAATTTATAATTTATTATTCCGATCGGGAATCAAACCCACAACCATCACATTTACAGTCAAATTCCACGACATTGCCATAATGGACTTCACAAAAATTAAATAAGTAA
This sequence comes from Heliconius erato x Heliconius himera, assembly GCA_013421005.1. Taxonomy (NCBI): domain Eukaryota; kingdom Metazoa; phylum Arthropoda; class Insecta; order Lepidoptera; family Nymphalidae; genus Heliconius; species Heliconius erato x Heliconius himera. The sequence continues at coordinate 21,176 of JAATLQ010038262.1, forward strand.
TAATCAAACCTGCACTTGAGTCCTAATGGCGATGTCCACAATCAATTCAACATTAGCATAGTTATTGTTATTCGATCCTCCTGGAACTGGGACGTAGTGGTCAGCCATCTTTATATATTCGGCGTTCGCTTTTAAATCTTCTGGTGTTACCTGTAATTATTAATAATACTGGAATATTTATCCTACTAACATTATTAATGAAAAATTTGTAAGGATGGATGCTTGTTCCACTTTCAAGCAAAACCTACTGAACGGATTGAGATGAAAATTTACATTAATACAGGGTGGAAGTGTCAGCGCTCCTTTTACGGGAACAACATAGGGTAAAATATTTTAAGCCCATACCTAAAGAAATTAATCAAGATAATCAAGATAAATTCAACAGTTTAGACGTAAGATTTTTTTTCATTTCACGATATTTATCCATACCTGTATTTCTTGTGACGCAGTTACGCATATATACCAATAACGTAAACACATACATACTACTACAAAAATATAACTAAAATTATTTCGGACTGAGGCGTATGCGGCGGTTTCACTTTGATAGGTTTATATCTGCGTGCGTCGTTCTTGACAAATGGCGTTTTATTTCACATCGGTAATTTTATTATTTATTTTATTTGAAAAATTATCATTTTTGGGGATGTTTTTTAAATTGTATTAGGCTTTTATGGATTAGTTAAAACTGTGAATTCATTTAAGTGCTGACAAAACACTCTGTATACCTCTATTGTAATCTACAACCTATATTATAAACTACAATTTATGTAAAGATTTTTTATAATTTTGCTATATAACAGTTAATTTAAGCTGGCGAAGCCTTCTTTGTGTCGCTAGTTATCTCTATAGTAAAAGTTCCGAATATGAATGAATGAAACAAAAATATTTTATTTGAGCCCAATATATCACCTATATTTAAAATATTTAAGCCGCGAAATCAAAAAAATGTTTACAATTTTTTAAGCTGCAAATAATGAAAACGTGAAAAGGAGCTAATGCATTTTTTATTAATTGTATAAATCGTCGTAATGGAATGAATTATTAAAATATACTTTATTTATCATATAACGGGATTTGAACCCGCGCTTCTTGTATTTGTCCAAGTACTATACACAATAAAACATTCTTACAGCTACGTCGCAATCCTACGATTATTTATATTTACAATTTTAATAGTACGGTTGTTTATTTTGGATCATAGTTTGTTTAAATATTCAAAAAACATACATATACAACATAGAAATTCCCTCCAGTCCTAACATTTTACAAGTACCCCTTTTTCTTCCTCTAAATTTGATTTCAGGATTGTTTTTTATTTTCAATTGTTTACTTACCAAACCAAGTGTAGAATGGACAAAACTTAAAAAACCTGACTTCAGGGCCATTACTCGTCGACCGTACTGTACGTTATACATAAACATACCGGCCATCTTCCCCTTCCACTTCCTTACAAAAATAAAGGAGAAAAAATCACTGACCATTACAACAAAACGCACGGCCCGTTCGTTTTTGAACATCTCGTACGACCATCTTCTGATTGAGCGCATACATTTTACTGCGCCGATACCGTTGTTCGCGATTAGTATCTGAAAATTTCATAACAAAAAAAATGTATATAAGTTTCTATTTGTCTGCGTGTGTATCTGAACTGTATGTCTGTCTGTGGCATCTTAGCTTCGTAACAAATGAACTGATTTTGATAAAGATTTTATTTTTATACTTGCTAGGGGGTTACTAAATCGTGAATATTCTTAGCAATTCAAGAAAATGAGTTCAGGCGAGGTTTTGAGGATTATCACAGTGTCCATTAAATTAGATTTTTTGTATTGGAGTTCCTCGAGCTCGAGCACGTGAAATACGTCATACACACTTTGAGCACGAGTCCAAGGCGCAGGTAAAATCAATTTTTTTATTCAGCTTTACACACACTTCAAGCTGTACCCCGCATATAACAGGATAGGCAGATCGAACCTAGTGTTAAGACACTTTGTTTTAATTTTCGAGGCACAATGAATGAAACACAATGTTTCGAGTGTCGAAAATCAACGCCGCGCTTTTGTCTTGGTACCAGAGCGAGGAATGAAATAAAAATATTAATAAATAATAATTCATTTTCCTCGAGTGGAAATCGAACCCACAACCGTCGGGTACAGTCACACGCTTGTGCCCCTGCCACGACGGTCCGACTTATCTAATATAGTAATAAATATAATAAGTTTATGGGACATAGAACTATGTATAAAGAGTAAAAGCAAAATTAAATAACTCAAGATCAATCAGTACCTTATTAATTGCTTTGGTGCCTTGAAATCTGCGCACAAACTCCTCAGGCGTGGCTATAGTGAAGTCCTTCTCTTGGAAACGCTGACTGTGTATCACTGTGCCTTGGGACATAGAAGGCCTGGAGATACACAAAAAAAAATTTAAATATTAGTTTAGGATATATGTATAATAAAATTGTAGCTTAACAATTAGTTATTTTAATATTTTTTTCTTTAAAGACATTGTGGTGCAGTGGGACTGTTAGCATGATAATCATGGATTCAGTGCCCCATAAGACACTAAACTAGGTTCGCACTGCTTATCCTGTTTATTTGAAATGAAATCCCACTGTGACATAATGACCATAGAACATATTATCATACATATATCATATACATAGAACATATTATATTTATATGTATTTTATATGTTTAAATAGAAACTTAACACTATTGTACTAAAAGCAAAAGCAGTTATTTAAAAACTTAAAGTCAATATTAAGTTTACAATTATATCTACATATTACATTATAGAAATAACATTACAATATATTGCCAACATTTAATAAGTAGGTAAATTATTGAAATGAGGTAAATCCTTGAGCACAAATCAATAATATTTACATCATGCACTGTAACAAAAAATATATATGATGCAAGAGTTAATGTTACAACAGATTATTGATAGATCTTTGAAAATTTGCATAATAGAGTATCTTAACACTGGATACTCTTGGACTATTTGAAGGATAAAGCAAGGCGTAAGTAAAAAATAGACAATAAAGGAATAAAAAAAGTTAGAGCAGAAAACAGCCACCCGCTGACTGAGGGCACTCTTATCTCACGGGCACAAGTGTGTATTGTAAACATGACAGGTTGTGGATTCGATTCCCACTCGAGGAAATGACATATTTTATATTTTCATTTTCTTGCTCTGGTAACGTGACAAAGCGCGGCGTTGAGTTCCGCCACTAAATTCGCAATGCTTCCAGAGTTCAGTACAAAATGAGGAATGTGTTTAATGGAAACAGTGTTTAACACTATGCTCCCAGGTTCCCTCTGCCTACCTTGCTATATGCAGGATACAGTATGTACATAAAAAAAATCATACTAAGCACATTATAGAAACATAAAAAATGCACAATCATGTATTTCTTTGGCTATAACAGAAATAAAAAATGTTAAGAATATTATTGAAAAAAATAATAATCAATAACAAAACCTAATTAATTTTATATTTTTCTATACATGAGTAGTCTGTAAATAAAATATGCAATCAATAACATATATTTCTCTGATCTTATATGATGTTTAATTTCTTACTTAATAACATCATTTTACAGTTCAGATATAAGAAAGGTCATGTAGCAAACATTTCAAGAAATATAAACAAATTGTTGAAATACAAATATTATGATCTCAATCATCCTGATGATTTACCCATGACCAAAAAAAAGGCACAAGGAAAGAAACTATTTAGCATTCTATTTATTTGAAAGAAAGATTTGAAACTCAGAGCAGTGCCTGGGTCTTCCACAAGTGTGTTGGAAGACTCAAGCCCCCGGTCAGGGGGTCTGGGTGATCAACTGCATATAAGTCGGGAATAACTTTAGAGTACATTTGTATTGTAGAATGTAGGAGAAATAGGTGTGGGATCAGCATTCTCTCTATAGTTTGCTAAAATATTTCTATAATTTTAAATTTGAGTAAAGAAAAGTTCTGACAGTGAAGTAAAGTGTTAATGCACATGGGAACAGGTCCCTTAAACCTACCTACCTCCCAGGCACTGCCCAAACCTATGTACTATGCAAAAATATAAACTTGGCACCCGCACAGTGAATCCATGAAATGTGAAATTTTTTTTCTCAATCAACTAGTATTAAATAATAAAAAATAGAAGGAAAAAAAAACGAAATATATTTTATATTTGTGATAAGTAGTTTTCACAAATTTAATAAATCAAGTAATAAATATTATTTTTTGTTTGAAATATTCTATTGTTTTATATAGTTTATCTTAACAAAATCTATTGGTTAATTTTCTTTATTTGTTTTATATATATATTTTTTTTCTTTTTATAATATTAAACTAGTTATATTAAATAACAGAAATAAAAACTTATATGTAAGTATGTGTTGAACTCTGACAATACCAACAGTTCTAACTAAAGCAGAATAAAATGCAAATAGAAAACGAAAAGTGAAATCAATATAAAATTTGGCAACTCAACTATTCTAAGTACAACGCACTATGTTATACAAAACAAAACATCAATTTATAAAATGTATATTTCTTAGATATAAATATAAACGATTAATTGGAGGTAATTTATAAAACAAATTACACTTAACTAACAACTAACCTGTAAGGACCTTCAGAGTACAATCCATTCATTGACGGATACATTTTGCAATCAAAAATATTATATCCAGAGTTTTTTTTATAAATAAGATACAATATTCATAGATATTCTTTTACAAAAACAAGAAATAATCAACATTGCTTCGGCAAAATCTCAATACGGTTTGTTTTCGTACCTTATTGCCCTGTGACGTTTGATTCGCCAATGAACTTCAAATGTTTGATCATACGATATATCTGTCTATTTCTCTCGTGTTGTGTAAGAAGAGGAAGGAGAATCAGAAATGAATTTGCACAGATAATAAATTAGTATTGGAATTGAATAAATTGTTTTTATATATATGTGTGTATTTAAATAGTAATGTGATGTAATTGTCGATAAAATAATAGTCATTTTAATTTTTTTATCAAGTTAATTGAAAAGTTATATTTATTAAGAGAAAAAGTATAATAGAGAGTATAATAGACAGCTTCAAAAAAATATTGTTTTACTATTCAAATAGTTTATTTGAGATATGAGATAATCACAGAATAGTATTTTTTTTAAATTCGCCTGAAACCGCAGTATGTAATTATGACAAATAAATATACACTTTACATATTGCTTTCGTGTTTACAATCCTGGTTAGACCTGTTAAGTGAAACACAAATTGTCGTCATTATATTTATAAGAGATTTGATTTTACTTATATGCAAAATTTGTGACACAATATACTATAAACGTAAGAGATACTAAACGCATTTAATATAACTGTAGCCTGGTTAAAACTGTTTAGTAAAACAAATAAAAAAACCGGACAAGTGCGAGTTTGACTCGCCCACCGAGGTTTTATTATTATTTTATAATAATCCTCGGTAATGAAACCTGGTAATTTTTTATTCTATGAAATACGTATACATTTTGACTTTACGGATGTTTGCCTTTATTAATTGTAAGTACTCACATTGTCCCAATTTCATAGCTGTAGGTTCATGAGATGTACCTTTAGCCTATACATTTTGATTACATGGCAAATATATGCATAAATGTGGTAGCTTTTGATAACGTTGTCTTTTATTATATTTTTTTTGTGCTTTAAGGAACCGTAGACTTGAATATTTGATATCTCAATCCGATCTCGATATACATAGTCTTGATAGACCGATAGTCAGACAACAAATTCATATAAAGAAAAAAATCCCATGACTATAAGGCCGTTCCGTTATTTTTTCCTTTTTGAGGTGCGTGCAATTTTAGGGGTCTAAAATTGTATAAATAAATATATTATTAAAAATAGTGTAGTAATGTGCAGTGACGCTGAAAATAATCAATTAATTAACACGTAATCCAATTTTAACATAAGATAAATAGTATTTACGCAATCGTGACGCAGTAGGAACGTAATTTACTGTACAGTGTAAAGTACGCTAGTAAGCTGACCGATAACAGTGAATACGATTCCCATTTGTAAGATAGCAAGTACAGCAGGTGGCACATAGAGATATAATTTAAGTTAAATGGAATATAGGTATTTTTAATGATCCAGAGATGTAAATAGTATTGCTTACTTTATTATAAAGCTTGCCCATGCTTATATCTGACCATTCAATATAGAATTCATGTTCTAAAGGTGTCTGATTATGTATATGTTAACTGGATAATTTTCGATGCGGATTTTTTTAAGCGGAGTCTGCTTAGCTGATCGAATCCACAATGAAGAGATATACAGAATGGCAGGTACTAGCGAGGATGTCACGGTGAGAATTAAGCAGAACGTGCTCAGCTGGTTTGGACACGTCGAACGAATGAGTGACGAAAGAATGGCAAAAAAGATTTATGATGGAACGGAGAGTGGTAAAAGAGGTAGTGGGAGACCTCGGTTGACCTTTGAAAACACAGTATCAAACATACTGGAGGAAGGTTACGCAGCGGAGTTTCTTAACACTAGGTCCCCTCTGCCTACCCTGCTGTGTGCGGCATACAGCGTGAAGCTGATTTAATTTTTTTTTAAATATATATATTTACGCACTGCAAACTAATGTAGTTATCATCAAAATCTGTTCATTTCTGTAATAAAATGACAAGAAAATCTTGAAAATCATAACTAGAATTAGCAGTAATTATGTTTTTTTTTATACGATACAAAACTATTAACTACATTTATTATGAATGTGTAATAATGTAGACATCTGTTACCGTAATCATACTATTGTTTTACATAAGTTTTATATACATCAATGATGATAAATTATAAATACAAACGATAAATTATAAATTCTAAATTCTAATGTTTTCTGATTATGTATTTATGGTAGATAGAATTTTTATATAAATTTTTAGTATAGAAATTGCGACGATTCATTAATTTGGATCGTTTATATATTTCAGTATTTCCGTTTTCTTCTGTATTTACAATCGTTTTTGCTTATCTCATCAACGATATTATAAAACAATTTAAGATAAAGAATAAGCTTGTGATAAATATTGGATATACTCAATTTGCTACGCTAATAGTCTGAAGATGCGTAAAGATTACAGACGCAACAATTAAAAATTGCACAAACTTTTACTCCTTAGTAACATAAAATAAATAAATAAATCAGCTTCACGCTGTATCCCGCACACAGCAGGGTAGGCAGAGGGCACCTAGTATTAAGACACTTCGTTCTCCACTTTCTGCCAAATTCTGGAGGCATTGCATGTAAAGTGGCAGAACTCAACGCCGCGGTTTGCCTCGACACCAGAGCGAAGAAATGGAAATATAAATTTAAGTAACTATTTCATCTCCTCGAGAGCGGATCGAACTCTCAACCAGTTGGTTTTACAGTCACACTTTGTGCCGCTGCGCCACGGCTGGCTACTTAGTAACATAAGTGTTTATTATCAACAATTGTGTGAAATCTCACTTGGATAAAATAATTAATTATTTAAAAATAATAATAATAGTGAATCATATTTTTTAAAACATTTTCTTATATTAAGTTGAGGTAAAAAAATTGGTTTTACGTTAAAACCAGTTTTTTTACCTCAAATAAAAAAATGTACAAAAGTCTTATAAATATTTATATTTCAATATGTATTATGAACTTTTTTACATTGAAATTAAAATAAAATTAATACTTAAAAAAAGTTAATAACGTCTTTAAAGTGTTCATAATACTAAAGTATTATTATATTATATTACAAAAGTTTTAGCTTATTTAACTTTATTCTTAATGTAACGTTCTTAATTGTTTAAAGTTTTAAATAAACAATATTATTGAGTTTGAGAAATAAAATAATCATAAAAATCTTTGTATGAATTGGCCTATGCGTTTTTAATATATAAGCTATATTATCGTAAAGTTTCATGAAAATCAGTTCAGCGTTTGCGTGAAATTGGGGCAAGCATCCATCTTCACAAGCTTTCACATGTATAACTTTAGTAGAATAAATGACAAGATTACGGTTTAAATCTTAAATTTAACTGCTTTAACCAGGGACAATTGACCGTTTAAATCTAATAAGTAATTTATATGTTGACAATGATTTTGTATACTGCGCCACAAATGTATTCAGTCAGAATTTCCTCAATCTCTAAAATAAAAATATTAATCTTTACATAAAACTTACTGTAAGGTCCCTGCTGGCGGTCTAAGCAACCTTCCATCTTGTTCCTGTACAACTTCATCCTGATCTTCATTATCTGGATCTGCATCTAATTTCATTTGGAACTTTTGAATTAACTCAGAAGGCAAAACATCTGTAGCCTCATCCTCCCAATTGCCTTCATCTACAGATGTATCTCCCAAAACAAAGCGTTTTGATGTCCGTCGCTTTGTCAACATCGCGAATAAATTCCTTATGTAGTTCGAAATTGTAACCAAAGGTATTGCCAGCAATATACAGCTCATATAACGTATTGGTACATCACTACACTTTCACTTTTCACTATTACGAAACGTTAATATTTATACAGTGTTGTTAAAAAAGCACCCGATATCGATAAAAAATGATTTAATTTCTTATTTTTATTTATTACTTAAAATTATGTACACATATGTGCTTCATGCGTCTATATGATACAGACCTACAAGAATACATAAACAGTAAAATACGCTGCAGATCTGAATATATAGAATTTTACAATAATCATTGCTGTTTTTCTCTAAGTGCCCCTAATAATTATATTATCAATAGAAATAATGTTTTTATGTTTATTTTAAGTTTAGCATATTGAGAAAAACAACCCACGTAATAGTGCATGAAAAAAATTAATATACAATTTAAATATTTACGTAGACACTTGATTAATAATTTAAGGTATTATATTGTATATTTTTTTAAAATGATATACAGATAAGTGTTTTTCTATATACAGTAAGTACCGGCAGCTCATTTTCAAATAACATAACTCTACCCTAATATTTACTTATTAATATCTCAAAGACACTTATATATCGTACGGACATAACAAATTTATATTTAGACTTTTCGTACTGTTTTATCTTTACTACATGATGTACAAACTAACCTAGCAAGACGCGACGATACTGCATACAAAAACAATTATGCCATTATTATACTTTTTTTTAAGGTCAGTCAAGGTAATATATTTTTTAATATTTCCATTTCCTCGCTCTGGTAACGAGACAAAGTATAGCGTTGAGTTACGTTCGCCAACACGCAATGCTTGCAAAATTCGGTGAAAAGTTGAAATCGGCATCGTCTGAAAAGGAAAAGAGTAGACACTACAACCTAGTAAAACACACTAGGTTCGCAGGTTCCATCTACATACCCTGGTATATAGTTAGCGATAAGCTAAAAAAATCTTGTATTGTATAATGTTACGTATATATCTTTCACACTAGTTAGAAAACTCCATTGGAATTGCAATAAATTGTTGCAAATTAACAAAAATAATATTTAAAAATAATTATACGCTTAAAAAAATAAAATTTATTTTTAAGACTTTGCCTCACGATAGTGTCGGAAGTTTCATAGGTGTCAAATTAGTGACTTTAAATAATAATAATATTTATCGATAAACTTTTAGTAATTTGTGATTTAAACCAATTCTAATAATATATATATTTTTTTTATTTATAATATAAATTATTCGTTATATCATAGTCAAATAAAAAAAATGTATAGAATATTTATGTATCAAATAATCACGCAAGATAAAATACTATAACATGATAAATTGAAAAATATTTTATAAGGTATTTTTCGTCTTGAATTATATGTCCTTGCATTAAGTATAAATTATATGAACATACAATACAAGAACTTTAATAATTATATAATTTTAAATAGAAGCTACGTCGAATATAAATACTTAATTTAAATAATTAATATAACAGATTAAGAAACCATGAAGGTTAACAAACAGTTAATCATTAATTTAGGTAAAATTGTGACATTTGATTAAGAAATTTTGTATGGGAGAATAAGTTTATATCGTCATTTACAATGAATACAATTGCGTATTTATTATTTATTTCACGAATGAAAAAATTATGAATGTTTTCATGCAATTAATTTAAAACTATGTTATGTGACCAACGATGTGGCGTAATTAGTTTTTGCTTAAAATATATTTCAAATTTTATTCTATAACGTAATAATGTTACACTAACTAACATTATTATTTGTCCTTATAACTAGGATTTTCTGAATATGTAGCATATAAGGAAAAGATCGATGGTAAGAAAAACAAATTATTTCCTTAACAAACAAGCGGTTAAATTATGTTCATTCCTCATAGTGTTATTATGGATTTTTATTGTTTACTTTAAAATGTTCGGGAGAAATACAGTGGTACCTATTCATGTATCTAAGCAATTTCAAATTAAAATATATAATATATTACTTTTAAAACTAGAATAAAGCATAATGTTTACAAAGTAAGCTCTATCTGTCTATTATACAAAAAGACGAAGCATATAAATAAAATTTATATATTACAAGTCGATTATAATGTTTGTTTCATAGTTCGTACTAATGCTTGGCATCAAAGTATCTGGCATTGTAACGATTTCGACGAGCCCTCTTGCAAATGACAATTTCTGGCAGCTCTAGATATAGATATTTACAATACTACTGATGTTGTTACTACGTCACCACATATATTTAGTAGTATCGTCGTATTATACAGCGTAAAGCTGATTTATTTTATCGTCAATTGTTTAAATATTATCTTTAAAAATCATGAAGCGATGCGTCATAGGGTAATATTATTTGCAGATTACATTTACAATAAGTACTACTGGCACAGTCAATGAATGATTAAGAGATTATTCATATTGATTATTATATTTTTTTACAGATTCTACTCCTTTAATTATCAAAAAGGTAATTTCTTAAACCTAAAAAAGTACCGAAGGTAAAAAAAAATATTGAAATATTTAATACAGGACTAATATATTTATCATAATGGTACATCTTATTACCTTACAATAGATCTGTCAGAAGACTAAGTAGGACGTCCTTCGTCTCTTGTCGCCTATCTATCCCTATACTTATAGACCTAAAATAACATTATGTATGAAAATTTATTGAAACTGAATGTTACAAGATTTCTATGTAAAGAAAAATTTAAAACTATTAATTTTTAATTAATCTTGTTTTTATACACCTAGTATCTATATAAAAACGGTCATTATCGACTTCATCACGTTCACATCGTATGAACTACAGCATTTATTTTAATAAAATAATGTAATCAACCAATTACTATATTGTAAATTTTATTTTTTTTATATTAATCAAACACATCCAATCTCATCGTACACGTTGATGCCATTAAAGCCATTGTGGCGCGTTGGTGATTATTGGCCTGACGGAGCATAATACTTCTAGATACAAATTCTACTCGGAAAAATTATTCTTTTTATAAACTTTCCCTTAAATATTTTTTACTATAGCGGTAATGCGGCGTTGATTTTTATTACTTAAACGTACTGTGACGTAAGTAGTAGCGCTGTCTTATAAGTAGATTTGTAGAGAATTGTGCAGGTATTGCGTATTGAGTGGAGGAATTCAACGCCACCTTTTGCCTCGACATCAGAGCAAAGAATAAAAATATTATTTTTTTATTACCTCTAATGCGAATCAAGTCCACAACCTGTTGCGTTTACAATCACACGTTTATTTATTTTTTAATTAAAAAATGAAATGTAATCACAAGTTGCAAAAACTGTAAGTTAAAGTACAAATTTGATTTAACAAGTAATCTTCTAACAACTATAGTCATAATATCTATACAAAAAATATTCATCTGTAAATAACAAATAATCCGAAGATATTAAATTATTAAAATAGTTGATTGTATTTTCCTTTCATGGCTAACATCTCTTATTTAATCCAACTAAACAGCCTTCCACAGTTGCGTCAAGGTCTTTAACCATAAGAATACTCGCTGACCTACTACGAGACGTACTTGCATGAAAATTAATTAAGTAAAAAAATAAAATTTCTCGTTTTGGTTCCGTTACAGTTAACACATAGATGTAGTAACTTATTAGTAGGGACCTAGTGATATATCACTTCTTTGTCCAATTTTTACAATAGAACAATATATATTTATTTATTATTTTATATAATATATATTTTGTATTTTACTAACTAACTAGAAAGATATTATTTATTTAGTTTTTAGTGGATTTAAACACTTGCAGTTTCAAAGTCAACGAAGTACCTACATACTTTTTAATACGTATGTGTTAATGACAATTATTTATAGCTATCGTGATTATTTTTAACTCGCAAAGATGGATGCAAGTGTTATATTCGTCTTCACAATTTAAGATTCAGATTTTATCGTTCCATTATATTTAAATTACTTCGATTACACTATTATCACTTAGTACACATATCTATAAATTCAACAGCCGAAACCTTACATACTAAGCCCAAAATTTCTTATCATTGCAGACAGTTGTTTAGATATATTGTCTTTAAAATGAAACACACTAATCGTTTTTTATTAAGAACGTATGTTTTTGTTAAGTCTCATAGGGTCCCTTTCGAAAGCTGTTTGTTAGTTAACTGATAAGCAGTTTTATATAATTACAGCTCATTAAGGAGCTGATTTTATTAACATTTACATATATGCTCATAAAATTTAAATATATATTAAAATAATTAGATTATTAAAAACAAATACTAATATAATTTCAACCTTCGATGAGTATTTTATAAATCAGTGTTAGCGTTAAATTCATTCATACGATTAATTATGTATAATTAACCTAAACATACGAGTATAATCAAAAAAGGAAAAAAATATATTTATACATTAATTTTTTATAAAAAATTAAACAATATTTATTACAATAACAACAATAGTTATCGATGAATCACTGAACATCACTTTTTCTTACAACTCTGGAACCGTAAACAAAATATATAAAAGTAATAACAGCACTAAATGACTTTTTATTTAAATTTGTACTACCCAATAATTTTATATTATATTTTATGATATAAAATATTCTTTACGTATTTAAGCTGTATAACTTTCAACCGTCGTGCGTCTGAAGCGGACGCTAGATACGTACTGTTGGGTGTCGTTATTTTGACAGTTTTCCCGCCATTTCTGACATCACCTGATCGTGAACATGAATATGATTTGTGAGTAGCGGGCATTTTTTGTGTTGTTTTGTTTTATTAATACTTGTACTTATATTATAATTTTTAAATAACCTTAACTTATTTATGTAAATAAATGTGCGCGTCTTCTTTGTAATTTAATCAATGATCAGTCGTAAATTGTAGGTACGGTTAAATTCAAAATATTTGTTCGTCTGTATCCCGCACACAGCAGGGTAGGCAAATGGAATATACTGCATAGCAAATATATGAGAATATTATATTTTATTTCCTCGAGTGGGGATCGAATCCACAATCAGTCGCGTTTACAGTCACACACTTGTGCACCTGTGCCATGACTGGCTTCACTTAAAAAAAATAAAAATCTAAAAATATTTTACAAAAACACCGATAATATAAAGCTGAAAAGATTGTTTTGTTCAACGCGCCAATCTCAGGAACTACGTACGTAGGTTGAATTGAAAAAAGAAACATTTTTGTAATAGTTATACATATTGTGGTAATTTAATTGTTTTTTTTAATTTTTGAAAATGCTGTCTATTTAATTACAAGTCTATCGGTTAAGACTAAAACATTCAATTATTTATCAAATAACCAATAAAAAAATGTAGGTACTTATGTGAATTTGCATTTCACAACTGCTCATTAATAATACTTAACAGATATATGTAATATGTTCAATGAACAATAACTAGGTATCAGTTTAAAAAACTAAGCACAAACTTAAGGCTTAGACACTTTCCAATTCCATTCTCATTTCCTTTTCACCAAGAGAAATTAAGAGAATATACATAGGTATAAGCATTCCAGGGCTTCTTCAACTTCGTTCTCTATCTTAAGATGCCATTTTATATATTGTCACCTTTTTGGCGTATAATCGACATGTTTCATAATGATTTTAAAACGATTAGAAGTGAGTGATTTCTCTGAGTTTCTTGAATTTTTTATCATATTGAGGTACAGAACTTCGTAATTAAGTGAAAAAATAAATGAAACAAAGAAATTTGAGTAATAACTGCCTGTATAATGTATTATTATAATAAAAACACCGATGCAAAATGGAAAGCTACATACATATTACATACATACAATAGGTTTATTTTATAAAAACGTGTGAAAGAATATTTTTTTGCACTTTTCTTGCATAGCTTTTTAAATTTAGAGATAGTGTTGAAACGCTGGTTCTCTGTTTTCACCTCATCTTGAGATATTTTGTGATAACGCAAATCATTACCGCGCTTTGTGTTGTCGGACTGCTAAATCAATCTCACAGTTGAGTCGACGAATTCCGTACAAATTTCACCATAAACGATGCATATCTCTCATATCTTTCGATTGAGTATACTTAGAAGCTGAATATTTTCGTCATGGGCCCGTAGATCTGAATATATGAAATAATTTCAACTTGAGTTAAATAAAAGGTCTTGGCAGACGGATAGACGGAGAACAAAATAAAGCGAAATCCTAAAAAAGTTAGGGTTATCAAAAAATAGAATTTGTATTAAAATGTCCCATTTTAGGGGTACGTTGATATATGAACAAATTATAATAACACTAGCAGCCCAGTCGCAGCTTCGCCCGCATACCACTTATATGTATAATACTTTTATTATGCTGCATTTCCCAACAGATTTATAAATATTTAACCATGAACAACTTGTTTTTATAATTTAGAGAAAGTGCAAGCACTACGTGGCTCCTTGAGAGGACGACACCAGCGGAAAGGGCGTCTCCCACGCCAGTTGAGCCTAAAGCTTTGGCCGTAAACAGAGCGCTGAATTGTTTAAATTTTACATTTGCTCTAAAAGTATACGTCCAAATTACATTCTTTAAAAGTCGAAGTTTATTTTCATTACATTTCATTAATGGTAAAATAACTTTTTAAATAAAAATCGATGATATGAAACCTTGCAATTTTCAGTTAATTTTTGTCACAAAATTTTTTAGAATAAATAAAATTTATTATTTTTGTCATACAATGTAATGACGTATTTAACTATTTTTGCAGAAAAAAAGGAAATCGGACTTTTCCAGAATTTATGAAATGATATGAAATGATTGAATGAAATTGTTTTGTTGTGTAGCTATTAGGTCTGGGCAGCGTCTAAACTATATTTGATTTTTAAGACTTCCACACTTGATGTTAAACTTTAGTGGTCCAGCTAAACTATAAGAAATAATGAAATTCGTTCCCATATTGGGATGGAGAAGTCTACGTCAAGTAGTGGATACGCAAAGGCATAATTGATAATGATGATGATGATAACAAAAAGTTGTCCAAAAGTCCATTAACATAAAAATTTAAAATCGGGAACATTGTAACAGTATGTACCTTGGGATGATGAAGTATATGAATTAAAAATAATAATAATAATATGCATAAATAGCATGAGCTTCGATGTACGTGCCCGTGAGCCCGCTTCAACTACACAATTTGTTTTTTTCTCGATTAAATTTCTTTCGTGATCTAAGAACATTATTATTTTATAGACAATATCCATACATTGATTAGTAATTAGATATCCATTAAGTAAAATGTGTAGAAATTGGACAATGGAGTGTCTTAACACTAGGATATTTCTACCTCCCAAGCTATATACGTATATTACACTTTTATATTTAATTTTTTTAATATTTTGTTTCTAAAAAATAATTCTCTTAAAATAATGTAGTTTAAGTTTACATCATTCTACATTCTAAATTAGCACAATAGTTACGCTGACATGTGCCGCCGTAAAACAGAATATAAAAAACGTAGATACCTAAGTTTACTTCTCTTCTCGGCCAAAGCTAGCTGCTGGGCTAAAGTCAATTTCGGTCGTATATTAGGTGGGGGAGCGTTGGGGAACGAGTCACCTCCCTCATGGGCTGGACCTTCATCCTCTTGTGGTACATCTGACCCTTCGTCCCCTATGATGAAATGAGGGTCTTCTTTCTGTAATTGAAAATAGTGATTTTCGCATTAAAATAAAAAGGGATAATGTACACGCAATGGGGAAGGTGGTTGTAATTATGCTTATTCGGACCCCTAATAACTACCCAGTTATTTACTTAAAAAAATAATACGTTTGGAAAACTCGAAAACGGGGTTTTCACAAGTAACATGGAGCAAAAGAGTCTGTAATTTACTATATTTCTTTTTTTTTTACTTCACGCTGTATTCAGCGCATAGACGGGTAGGCAAATACTTCGTTCTCATTAAGATTTACCCCAGAATTGTCTAGGCATTGCGAGTTATGTCATGTGTGGCGGAATTCAACGCCGCACTTCGCCTCGTTAGAAAATATTAAACATTTAATTTCCTCGTGTGCAAATCGAGACCACGGACTGTCGCGTTTACAACCGCACGCTTATACATCTGCCAATGCCACAACTGACCTCAACGACATACTACTATATTGATTTTTATTTTTCTCAAATATATATTTGAATAATTCAATTAAGAGACGACTTATTCCGCTCTACATTAAAGATTTTTATTTCAATAAAACTACGTACACTTCCTTCACGCTGAACGTCCTCCGAATCTATCTTCTCGAAGTTGTCGCTCTCGCTGGAAGAGCAACGCACCTGCTCTGCTTGCTCCATTTTGTCTGGAAAAGAAATAACTTCATTACTTATTTTCTTGTATGCAGGAAAGAAAATTTACAGGTTAGGTAGGGATAACCTAGTGACAAGACACTACTTTAATTTCCACTAATTCTAGTTTTTCGTATTATCACATTCTTATGTGATTATATCTTTATAAGAGAAAACTTTATTAAGAATATTGCTACTCATCAATAAGTAGACTTTATTAGGAATAATGGAATCTGACCTTTCACTATAGTATACAGTTAGACTAGCTATAGCGTATTTGATAGGCACGGTCGCGACAGGATGACGTCACTTAAAATTTAAATCATTTTAACGTAATTTTGTATGTAATGTAATTTACAGTACAAAATATATTTTTTATAGTATAAATAGGTACATATGCATGAGATTTTCAAAGCACAGAAAATCCAAGTTGAAAGTCAAAAATAGTTTCAATCAAAATTTCTGTTACTCAATCGGTTTTGAAATAGGCTTTCAAAGATAACGCTATTTTTGAATCTTACTTTTGAAGTTATATAAAAGATGAGAGAAGATAAAGAGATAAATATACTTATAGGATTGATAATTTTTCTATTATCATTTTATATATCTTTTTACAAAAAAAAATCAGCTTCACCCTATGGGCTATAGGGTGAAGCTGATTTTTTTTTTTGTAAACAAACAGCAGGCATAGGGAACTTAGTGGTAGGACACTCTGTCACCCACCTTCCGCCGAATTATTCGAGGCATTGCGTGTTGAATGGCGAAACACAACGCCGCGCTTTGCCTCAACACCAGAACGCAGAAATTAAAATTTAAGTTTAAACATTTCAATTGCACACGTGGGGATCGAGCTCACAACAGCGCCACGACTGGCTCCTATGTATATTTACAAATAATTAATATATAGAAAATATCGCCTGTTAAAATGTTAATAGCAATTTATCACAAACTCTTTGATGTGTTTTTATGCATTATTTTTTTAAAAAAATAGCATTCTACACTTCTCCTACATGTAAACTAGAGGTATGCCAAATTACATACTCCTCCGTCCGCGCAATTTTCGTAAAAAGGGGATCCAAAGTTTTTGCTTCACGTATTAATGTATAAAAAAATATATTTAAGTTGGTATAATTTTATCATGAAGCAAGAAGTTAGTGAAAACTAAGTTCTAAGATTACATAATCCTCACGAAGCGCGGCATCGAGTTCTGCTACTCACGCAACAACAGGCAATGTCTCAAAAAATTTAATATTCTATTCCCCGCAGGGGATTCAAATCCACAACCGTTGCCTTTCGTCGTATGATGGTGTCCCTGCACCACGACCTCTATATTTTATGCCTAAATAATATTCTTCATATACTTATACAATAGAGGATCCTCAAGTGTCATGTCATTAAGACCCGACCACTTCGGCATTTTCCTTCAGGAATGCTTTAATGAAAATCGATAGCGTTCCTAGTGTTATTGGAAATATTTCTGATAAGAATAAAATTCACAGTATGTACTTACATTTTGTTAAATGAATTTGTCCGTCTGTTAACTTTTTTATTTTAAGTAATTTGCTCTTCCTTATAATAAAACTTTAATAAAACGCTGTATCCCGCAACCTACACATAGCAGGGTAGGCAGCGGGAATCTGGGAACCCAATGTTAAAACACTCCGTTTCCATTAAGACAATTCCTTCCGGTCCATTATTTTTCGCCGAATTCTGGAGGCATTGTGTGTTGAGTGGTAAAACTCAACGCCGCGTTTTGCCTCATTACTAAAGCAAGGAAATTAAAAATTAAATATTTAATTTAATCGAGCCCCTGTGTCACAAGTCCAGCTGATATATATATAGGTATAAAGCTGTAAAAACATAAGTCTAATTTTCAAAATATCCAAAGTTATATTTGAATGTATTTATTAATAATGAAAAAAAAATATTCCATAACCAAAGTTACAAACCGCTTAAATATGGTACAAGAAAAAATAAACAAAAGAAAACTTAAATAACGACAATAATAAGCGCAATAATGAATGTATCCATTAGGTCTGTAATTTGACACAAATTGCTATTAATGTACTCATAGACGAGTGGCTGATGGCTTTATACTGAGAAATAACCCATATGGTATAGCGCCGAATCGGGGACTTCAGGATTTGCTAAAACGCGGCAGATATACTGGGGGATTCCCAGTGGCGTAGCGGGCGTAACTCGCGCCCGGTGCAAAATACCTTTTCAGCGCCCCCCAGACGAACATTTTTGCAGTTTTGCAGACCTTTTGGCGCCCCTTTGTGAGTAGCGCCCGGGGCATGATGCCCCCCCTTGCCCCCCCTTCACTACGCCACTGGGGATTCCTAGTACTCAGTTAAGTGCTTCCACCAAATATGAGTCCTATAAATGGCCGCCCGTCTTGAATAAAGGATCAAAATCAGTAAAAAACGTTGATCATCTGAAATTCTTGAGCGCGTCAGATAAAGGGTAGAGCGAGCTAGTTACATGCAAAATCCTGTATATTCCACTAATCTGAATTTGAGAGTGATCAGTGATGTAAAGATGGGGTAGTGCTACAAAGTTGTAAAAAAACAACGTTATCTCGGCATTGTCGAGCGTGGCAGTTTTTTTTTATTTTAAATTTCCGTTTCCGTATATAATTTAAACAAATAAAAAAATACAGTTGGTACATGTAAACAAACTGGTAAGAGATTAATATACTTTGGAGGAAATATTCAATATATATAAAAAAGAAAATCTTAATTTCATAGTTTGGTTAAACAAAACGCCTTCTTTCTCTTAATATTATTAAAAAATAATTGAATTTTTCATTATTTTATTTGCTTTTTCCGATTTCAAATAGCATGTACTTAAAATATTTAATTTTTAGATCAGATTATAAAAATAAAAACTGAGATAACATCAAGGCAATATCTATTTGCGTCGCAAAACATTTGACGATCGTATGAAAATAGTTATAATTTCACAAACGAAAATATTTACTTGGCATGATTTAAGTCATTTTAAAAGAGCATTTTATGAATGTGATTTTTTTAACGCATTTACTTGATTTTATGCATTTAGTTGATTTTGATTGAAAGCGGTGGTTGTGGGTTCAAATCTTACTTGACAGATATTATTTATCTCCTCCTCGCTTCGGTCAGCCACTCCTGTTCACTTCGCTCTCTTCGCTCGTCAAGCGCGAGTCGCGATTGTCGATCGAGGGTTCCGTAGTTTAAATTTGTGTGGTTAAAGGTACTTTTGATATTAATTTCAGCTTGATACTTATTGAAGACTTTTTCTAATATTATAACGATTATATTATTACTATCTGACTGTCTGTCTGTCTCTCTGTCAAGGTAAAATTTTTGGCATCATTAGAAATTGGTAAGTAACGCTTGGTGCGCGAGTCCCACTCCCCCGTTATTTTAGTAATGAATTATAGCACACCACAACATGACGATGGTCTTCATATTTAATATTATTCTCGTGTCACACTACCATAAAGATCACTTATATGTAACTTTTTTATTTATTAGAAAGATTTGGAAAAATAAGTTTTTTTATATAAATCAGCTTCAGGCCGTATCCCGCAGGGCAGGCAGAGGGAACCTAGTGTTAAGACACTCCGTTCCCCACTTTCTGCCGAATTCTGGAGACATTGTGTGTTGAGTGGCGGAACTCAACGCCACGCTTAACTTCAACACCAGAGCGAAGAAATGGAAATATAAATTTAAGTAAATATTTCATCTCCTCGAGTGGGGATCGAACCCTCTACCAGTCGGTTTTACAGTCACACCTCGTGCCGCTGCGCCACGACTGGCCTGAATTTTTTTTAAATTTGTATATATATATTTTGTATTGTACATACACGCCATCATAAAAAAAACTTGTAGACTTGGTAAAATCTAGTTCTTTACAAATGAACTAGCAAAGTAAAGTTACAATGTATGTAGTACAATGTATGTATAAAGTTACAATTTAAATAGATAATTTACATTTATAGAAAAAAATAGATTTATAGAATATACGACAATAAGTAGTTAGTTTTCCATTGTTTTTTTTTTCAATATTATACTAATGCCCAAGCGCGGCTACGACTACTTAAACTTATTTTTAAGTTACAGGTAAATTATTAAAAAAAAAGTAAACTGCAGCCTGTGTCTGACATATTTAAGAAATATGTCTGTAAAGTTTCATCTAAAACCGTTCAGTAATTTTTGTGCGAAAATGGAATAAAATTCCCTCTATTACGATAGGACAGCTGCTGGTGTGTCTTCATCTGGTAGAAATGAAGAAATTGCATTTAAATACAGTAACTTATACATGGTGCCTGTCATAGGGCAGAGGCACAAGGGTGCAACTGTGAACGCGAAAGGTGTGGGGTCGATTCCCACTCGAGGAAATGAAATATTTAATATTTTTATTTTCTTGCTCTGGTACTCAACACGCAATGCTTCCAGAATTCTGCTTAAAGTGAACAACGGAAGTGTCTTAATGGGGACGGAGTGTTTTAATACTATGTTCCTAAGTTTCCCTGCCTTCCCAGCTGTGTGCGAGATACAGCGTCAAGCTAAAAAAATAACTTACTCTAATATTTTTTTGAAAACATATAAAAAGTATTTTTCTTTCTTAAATATGGAATAACACTTAAAAATTGTAAAAAATATTTAAAAACTTACACTAGGTTGACACTATCGAGTTGCTAGTTGACGCGCATGAATAAACACAATAGAAGTAAAATCAAACAAATGCCTCAAGTAGGAATGTTCATCTATTAAAAAAAATATATCAGTTACACGCTGTATCCCGCACACAGGGTAGGCAGAGGGAACCTAATCTTAAAACACCTCGTTCCCCACGTTCCGCCGAATTCTGGAGGCATTGCATATTGAATGGCTGAACTCATCGCCGCGTTTTGCGTGACACCAGAACGAAGAAATTTAAACAATTATGTCGTTTCCTCGAGTAGGCATCGAACCCACAACCAGTTGCGTTTACAGGCACACTTTGTGTATCTTTACTTATAATAAAATCGTAAGGGATCAGTGTCTGGAAGATATATGAGAAAAAAAATATTAGGGGCCTTTTTTAATGTAGAAACAATGATTTTAAAATTTTTTATCTGTTTGTCTGTGCATTTGTTAACGCTAATCTCAGAAACGGCTTAATTGATTTAAATGCAGTCACTATTGGATTCTGGCAAGCTTCACTTAACATTTAGTGTTTGTTTTATTTTAATCGGTTCAGAAACAAGAAAAGCTATCAATATAAAAAGTCCCATGCGGCAATATTGCTACAAAATAAGTATTTTATGGAATTGGTTAAAACTTAACCTTTAAATGTACGGATACAATATCCACCATAATATTATTAGAACACGAAAGTAGATAAAGATAAGAAAATAAATAATTGTGTTGTACAAGCAGGCGAAACCAAGTTTAATCGCTTGAATAGGTTTCGTCATTGAATCTCTCATAATGTGTAGATCAGTGATTCTCAACCACTGTGCCGCCGCACTTTTGTGTGCCGCCAAATTTCAAAAGTGTGCCGCCAAATTTTGCAAATATATAATAATGTTAATATTATTAAATTATATCATTTAAAAAGAAAAATATTTTTAACATGAATATATATTTAAATCCACAAAAAAATAAATTCGTATATTTAAATTTTTTGTCATAAACTATTTATGCACTGTGTTGTAGTAAATAATTTTTACCTTTTTCTTTGTGTGCCGCCAAATTTTGAAATCGTTAAATATGTGTCGCAACAAAAATAAAGTTGAGAATCACTGGTGTAGATACTAGATAGTACACCACTAATTTATGTTTAAGTGGCAGGTATAAAAATATAATAAGAAAAAAAAACTTATATACCTACCTATACTTTAATAGGATTGAAACATTTATTTGTTTGAACGCCCAGATACAGTTTACAAATAAAGTAAATCGTATTTTCGTACCAGTTTTGACTAAAAAAATGATTATATTACAAGAACACGTTTATTTGCGTATCGATAATTAAAATGTGTTTCATTGACGTAGTTAACTAATAGTTACGTTTTAATTTATATTTAAAATAAATTTGATTAATATTATAATTTTACTTCTTAATTTTTGAAGTAATATATTCAACTAAAAAATTCTCAAATGTGATGATAATTCCCATTATGTGGGGAGAAACCAAAGAGAATTGTAAGCTATATTTTTAGCTTCACACTAGTGTGTGTATCTCCCCATTACAGTATAACCTAGAGGCTGAGTGATCAAGGAATTTCGAGTTTAAAGTAATATGCATTTAAAACAATTTTTTTGTCAATTCACACTATGTGCCCCTGCCCTGAATGCGATGCAGATTAAAAATGCTTCTCAATTTTTTTTTATCAGTGAACAATAATATTTTATATATTTTTTAGGATTTAGATGTAAATAATCAGTATATGTATGTATGATTCATAATTAATCATCAGGCAAGTAATAAATTCAATAAAAAGATTCATTTAAGAGAGAGTAGCAGAAGTTGTGAATTTTAATCTCAATTGAGGATCCAATATGCAGTTCTCAAAGCGCTGCGTTGAGTTCTGCCCTCTGGCCAGAGGTGGATTCAACTCTCAAACAAATTTTGGTCACAGCCACATTAAATTGACCAAGTGCGAGTTGGGTTGCTCGTAAAAGCTTATTGCTTACTTACCATTAACTATAGGTTATATCGTTAGCCTATTAACCTCAACACGTGAAGTTGTTTGCAGACCAAAAAATTTGATAACATAGGGGCCGTTCAAGTATTACGTAAGCACTGTAGGGGGGCGGGGGGTCTTGGGTTTGCTTATTTTTGACGTTTTCAATAAAATATTTATAAGAAAATTGCTTATTTTTGATGACATAGGGTAGGGGGGTCAATAATTGCAAAAAATCTGCTTACGTAATACTTGAACGGCCCCATAGGTAAATTAGGACACTGTACATTGTGCCCAAAACTAATATTTTAATAATTAATATTAATAATTAGGGACGATCTTATACAAAAAGAAGAAGGAAAATTTTAGAGACGAATGTACCTATACATACCTCTAGATCAATGTAACTTTGCTTCTGACTCTTTTAAGTGGAGAAAGACGTTGATAAATAGCTAATTAATGGTTATCTTATCTTATGTACAGTTGAAGTGTCACACGGGGCGGAGGTGACGGAGGACACGCGGGGGAAGTGAAATAGAGGGCATTTGTTCACGCTATTTTATAGTGAAGCTATCTACGTATGTTTATAGTTCCTATACTATGTGCGTTAGGTAGTACAGCTATACTAACGCAGTGAAACATCGTCTGGAATAGATATAATGTTTGTGGGTTCAATCCTCGGTGGGCCTGCGCCCCTTTGACCGTCTTCGTCGATTTCCACTCGAGGAAATCCAATATTTAATATTTTTATTAATTCGTTCTACTAACGAGGCAAAGCGCGGCGTTAAATTCCACTGTTTAACACGCAATATCTCGATGTCACGTGTAAAGTGGAGAATACTGTCATGACACTAGTTTTGGAGTTATTTTTTGTCTAACGTTTTTTTTTTAACAAAATGAGAATCCTACTAACAGATTTCATTTAAAGATGTAAATCACATACGTAAAAAAAAAATTGTGTCTTGTAATTGACTGATTCAAACTCGTTTAACAAACGTTGCACTTTCAAATTTCGATTAATCAAAATCTCAACATAGACATAAAGTAAACCATTTTCTTTTGTTATATCACACTAATATCCCATTCTACCTGCGGTCAGCTACGGGGCACGCAGGTTACACTCAATAAAAAGTAATATAATACCGCAAATTTCCGCAAATTTTCGAAACTCGCAGGGGAATCATTTCCATGAGCTCAGAATCTTGAAATTTGCTACGAAGTAGCATCTTATAGAACAGATAAAGGAAAAATTGTGAAAAATAATATATTATATGTATTTCATAGATAAAAATAATTACAAACTTATATTTTTAGTTTATTGCATATACAATGAGTGCGTATGTCCGTACACTTAAGTTTGTCAACTTAAGTAAGTTGATCCTGAAATTGGTACTCGGTGCGCGAGTACGACTCGCACTTAACCAGTTTTTTTTCCATTCCATATTTGGTTTCGTATGCACTAAGACATTTTTTCGCTTGCACAAATATGGACTTGCACGCACTCAAAAAATCTGCATTTGGTTATTAGTTATAACAGTTACATATTTCATTTTAATTATTTATTTTTTTTGCTTTACTCGCTTCAAATATTTACCTTTCATCTTGTTCAACAGAATGGAACCTGCGCGTTGTAAGGAAAAAATCTTCACTAATTCCATTTCTCGTGAAGACATTTAGTGTTTAGTGATGATGACAAATTAGATTCCGAAAGCGATATTCCCTCGATGACTGACGTGATGACGACAGTTCAGAAGAAGACAAGTCGGCTTTGTCAATTATGTTCAATGAAAACTTACACTAAATGCTCCAATGAAAACAGAAACTGTTTATTTTAATTATACAATTTTTTGTCTATAATATTCTGTCATATATATGTCTGTAATAGTTGTCTCAGTGCATATACAACCCATACATGGTTCCGTAAAAAAACACAAAATAAACAACTTTTTTATTATTTTTCTTCTAATATGTCTTATTAATAATTAAATAAGGCTATTTCCACCGTGAGATAATTTTTTTTTCAAGGCCTTATTAATTCATGCAGTATTGTGTTACGGTATGTAGTAATAATTGCCGTCCTTGATAAATGGACTATCCACTAGAAAAACAATTATTCACTTCTCGAACCATTACTTCTTGCGATTAGCGCGTTCAACCAAACAAACTGTTTAGTTTTATAATATTAAGTATAAATACTATTCGTCAAAATTTAAAATGCATAATATTTAAATACTATTTAACTCTTCTCTTTTAAGTACATTTTTGTTTATTTATAAGCATGATTGTTATCTGGTAAAAAAAATATCGTCATACTGATATGTCTAATCTGCAAATTACTTCTAACAGTTAAATTTCAAGGTTTAACAAGTCAACATATGGGCCAGTTTTTTCTGTTATTTTATTAGGTGTAATATACCTAAATTAGGAATATTAATTATGGCTAGACCGATTGATTTGAAATCATCAAGTACCTATCTAATTTTTGTTTCACGCTGTATCCCGCACACAGCAGGGTAGGCAGAGGGAACCTACTGAAAGACACTCCGTTCCCTACTTTCTGGTGGCATTGCGTGTTAAGTGGCAGAACTTGACGCCGCGCTTTGCCTCGACACCAGAGCGAAGAAATGGAAATATAAATTTAAGTACATAAATATCTCACTTCTCGAGTGGGGATCGAACCCACAACCAGTCGCTTTTACAGTCACACTTTGTGCCGCTGCGCTACGACCGGCCTCTAATAATAATATTGTTACAAATGTTACGTAAAAAAAATATTTAATATTTTTTCTATATAAATTCCAATATTTTTCTAATCCTCAAACTACTAACAATACTTAATTTCATAATAAGTATTATGAAATAAATTTCGTATCATTATTTCCTTTTCCTATTTTGTTTATCGCATTTACTAAGGTCACAGGTACCGTAACCGCAAAATACGTGTGAATATTTTATAAAACGAATTAGTTAAACATTAATGTTGTTATAAGGTAATCCAAGATTTGCATAGTATATATTAGTATATTTAGTATCTATAATATAAATATATCTGGCAGAATATGCTGTTACTTTAGATATTATTTAAAAAAAAGCAACTTCACGATTTCCTTTATATAGCAAGGTAGGCAAAAGGAACCTAGTGTTAAAACGTTCCGTTTCTTCTTCTTCTCTTTCCGCTTAATTTTCGAGACATTGCGTGTGTAGGCAGTAAGTGGCAGAAATTAAAGCCGCTCTTGGTTAACCAAAGCGAGGAAATGAAAATAATTTTACTATAATAAATACCGCGATTGGGAATCGAACTCAAAACCGTTGCGTTCATAGTCTGACGCTGTACCTCTACAATACATTCAGATTCTAAAAGATTTTTTTTTATTTAATTAAATTCTAAAAAAAATCTTAATAAATAAAAAGTCATATAATTTTTTAATATTTTTGTAATATTTGTTGCGTCTGAAATATCAATGTTATCTTGATCTTCTTTTATCTTAAATCGACTCAAAAACCTTGTGATAATAAATTTCATTCTTTTTTTTTAGTTTTTATTTTAAATATGAGAAGACTAAAGTCTTCTAACTAAAATCCAACCATAACTAAAGTTAAGGTTCTGGTTGTACGTTGCTATGGTAACTTTCTGAAGTTCATATCAATTTTTAATTTTGTTGACTTAGAATTTAAATTTTTGTTAATAGGTTCAATATACAAAACTAATATATATTCTTTACGTTTCACTCCAATTTAATTTATGTATTATTGAATGCTAATGTCACTATTGTCGTCAAAAAGTTCAATAATGTCACAGATCGATCGAATTTTGTTTAATTATTAATTGCATATTTAATAGCCTTTTGATATTATTAATTAAAAACCTTAATTATTGATCGTTTTATATTGATTAATATTATTTTTTAATATTGAGATGTTTACATGCACAATAACTGTAATATGTAGATAAAAATAAAATGAAATAAAATATAGACAAAAAATACTCACTCCCTAAAAGGTTAATATCCTCGTCTTTTAAATATAACTTTAAATAATAAAAACAAACGGCAAATCCAATAAATAAAGCAATTGTTAGCATTTAATATTAACTATAACACAACACAACACTCACAGCCATTTAAAATGTTTTTTTTTAAACGTCTTCCCGCCATCTATTAAAGTGGCGAATGTCACAAATGATTCAGTTCAATACGTTACTAACAAAATAAAATTCAATCAACGCTAGAATAATGTTATTAAACGGACAATTTTAATATATATAATCTTGTTAACTTTATAAAGGAATTGCGCACATATTTTATTCGTAACCATTATAACACGCGGCGTTATAGCTCATTCACGCGCGTGTGACAGACCAAAATGCGATATAAAAATAAGCGATGTATAGTCTAAATTAAATATTGGTGTCTAAACGTACTATGGTGCTCGTTGCTTTAAGAAGCGCTTTTTTGCTTCATTTTTAGAAATATTATCGTACGATCCCAATGAACTCGGTTACAATTATGTATACGTAACCTTTATAACATTTTGAACATGTTCTATACAGTGGATTTTAATATAAAAATAAATTTAAAAAATATATAATTACATACTATTTATGCTTTAGTAATAAATTTGCAAAAAAAAATTTTTTTAGTAGTTTTAATAACGGCCACGTGGTAGGATTGTGTTATGGCTTATACTAATAAAAAATAATAATCTTTGTCTACCCTACAGAAAATAAACAAATGTCGGAATTTCTGAAAATATTTGCGTATATTATATTAAAATCTTTAAAAAGACAATGAATTTACGTTCTATGTAATATGTTTAATAAGAATACAAGACGACAGACAGAGACGTACAGACAAATGTAAATACAAAAAATCCTTTTAAATAAAACATCTTCATAATCATACATAACTAGTTCAATATACAGATATAGAAGTTAATTTGAACACAAAAGCAAAACGACCTAATATTGATTATAAAATATATTATCAACCATATTCCTTTGATATTAGCATTCATTTTTATATTTATAAAGATAAAATATCTATATCTAAGTAAGATTTCAAAGAACTTTTGTGGTTAAGTATATAATCTTTTGTGTTGTAAATCATTCACAGTACAAAAGATTATCCTAAGAATGGTAACTCATAAAGGCAATATAAATAAATAACACAATTATATTCACGACTAGCAGCCACCGTGCGGCTACGCCCGCTTGAAATATATGAATGTTTATTCATTATCATGGTAAGATCTTACTTTATCCTAAATTTCAAGACTGTAGATCTACGGGAAGTATACTATAGGTTTTGATTACGTGGAGAATTTAATACAAAATGAAGGAAAGACTGTGTTAGAAATATTAGAAGCTGTTGATCTGTTGTTGTGCTCCAATGGACACTAAGCCTAAATATTTGATATTAACTACAGATTGGTACCTCAATGCAACCTTAAGTAAAATAGTATTGAATGACGGACAGACAGACAACAAAATTCTAAAAATAGTTTAATATGGATGCGTGATTCAAGTGTTTTGAGAATTATACGTACTGCCGAGCCACTGTGTACTGACTACCGATAGAATCACTATGTACTACAGGGTCGAGTCACTGTACCAGTGTATCAGCACCGGTATACAGTGGTTTCACCAAGCTACGAAACACAGACACGTTATTGTAATCAGCTGCGAAATTAACATGAGGCAGACGGCTAGAAAGAAAAAAAAGAAAGAGACGTAAAAACTAGAAATACAGTTCTCAGCAGCTATACCTACTCTCTTTATTTTTGGTTTTAGCTACGTCAGGTTATATTTTTTCCGTAATCCTTGAAGGATTCCTTCAAAAAAAAAAATTCAATAGCCCTCTCGTTTTAGGAATGTTCGAGTTACGAGGTAACGTTTTTAGGGCCTCTTAAGGTAAAAGGAACCCTCATAAGGAACCCTCATAACGGAACAGGTTGTGGGTTCGATTCCCACTCGAGGATATGAAATATTTAATATATTCATTTCTTCGCTCTGGTCTTCTCAAGTTAGAAAACGCGCGGCGTTAAGTTCCGCCACTCAACACACAATACCTACAGAATTCGGAAAATGGCAACAGGCAACGGAGTGTCTTAACACTAGATTCAACAATATAAACAAGTTGTAACAAGCGTATAAAAATCCCACTACGTTCAAAATTTTTATACGGTTTCTAAGTGGAATAACACTTTAAAAATTTTAAAAACACCATAAATTATTATAGGTTTACAGCAGAAAGTGGAGCGGAGCGAAGCGCCTTGAAAAGAAAATAGCTATGGAAGAGGAATACCAAAACAACCTGAAATAAGCGAAAAGGACAAAACAAAAAGTTTAATTTGTCACCACCACTACTTCAACCACTACAAAAAAAAACTTATACGGAAGAGTAGAACTATTAGAGCAGACAGAGGCAAAATAAAAACGCCTAATTTGTCTCCAGATAATAATGTCATGCAACACATGCAAAATGCATTCCTAGAGTACACAGCAATTGTAGGGGAGACCATCAAAGTCAACCTTGCAATCTGCGAGAAAATTATAAGGACTTTTGAACTCGTAAACGAAGGTCTGCTAGGAGTGTTACTCGAAGAAGAGAAAGGCACCACTTATGACTATAACGAATCGGAATGCCTAAGGTGAAATCCACCTAATTCCCCCCATATGGTGACTTAAAGGGGGAAAGATGGCTTTGTATACAATGATGCCAAATCAACAGGAGAAAATTCCCCACCCGGGTACACAACATCTTCAGACAATTGGGTTGTCTGAAGATGTTGTGTACCTTGTCATACCTCGATGTACGGAAGTAGCGCTGACACAAAGGATACTTCATGCAGCGCTCACCATACAAACTTCAAACAATCCAACCAGCATTTGGGAACATTGGGAGCCACCTGACATACAACGGGTGAATGGCGTTCCTGGCTGCGGTAAGTCCACCTAAGTGGTCAACAACAAGGAAACTCGCGCAACCTGACCATCCACGAATCTCAGGGATTTACATACGAGTCTGTAGTAATCATCTAAACAAGGTCATTGAGAACGCCTTACACGACAGCATATCACGCTGTCGTCGCTTTAACAAGACATACAAAAGGTTGCGTCTAATACACTGACGCCGAGGAAAACACTATAGACAGGTCCATAAAATTCGAATATTGACAAACCATTCAAAATATAAATATTCACTTGACATTTTAAAAATAAACTGAAAATAACTACTTTAATAATCAATAAAGAACAAAAAAGGCACGGACAACAAGTCTGTGGCGCCCAACAACTCATAATAATTAAAAAAGGAGCAGCAGAAAGTGGTAATAGACCAAAATCTTCAAGCTCTCAATGAAAAGTATCGGAACCTGCAAGTAGTAGTTATTGAATTTATAATTATACTAGTGGGCGCGCGCGGCTTCGCCCGCTTATTAGGAGTGAATTCTAAAAAAACGTTCAATAAAATATTTTTAACAGTCTGAATTTATTTTTTTATAAAAATCGGTGGCAATTTAAAAATTTTTCCATATAAACTTTCAACCCCTTATTTGAACCCTTAGGGGGTGAATTCTTAAAAACCATGAAACACGTGTTCAATGAAATATTTTTAAGAGTCTGAATATCAAATTTTATAAAAATCGGTGCAGATTAAAAATTTTTTCCATACAAACTTTCAATCCCTATTTCATCCCTTTAGGGTTAAAATTTTTCAAATTCCCTTCTTAGTGGATGTCCAGAATATGAAAATAAACATCTGCCTAAGTTTCACGTTTCTACCATCAGCGGTTATGGCTCTGCGTGCGTCTTACCTCAGTCAGTCAGCACAAGTCCTTTTATATATATAGATTATTGTTATAAACACTGTATATTTTATTAATAAATAACAAATAAATATTTTAGAATTTGCAAAGGTTTTCTTAATACTGCGAACTTTTGTTTGCACAATAAACTAAAATCACCATGTTACTTATTAGTCATTCATATATCAAACATCATAATGTGTATTTCTAGCAAATAAATATTAACATATATGACATCCATCTTTACTTCAATTAAAATTATCAATACGTCGGTAGTAATTTTCTATAGACTTCGTTTATTTTCAAATTTCTATTTCATTAAGAAGTAATTATTGTGGAGTAAACTAGGCCTAAGCCTCAGATGTTATAATTATTGTTTATTACAAGCAAATTGCATGAAGCTCACTTTGAGCCCTATATTATAATTTGATATTTCATTTCTTAATATATTTGAATTTTAATGATTTTCCGTGAAAAATAATAACTATAGAATTTATTGTGTCTTAATATAAAATAAAATAATTTTGATCACTTCTTATCTTCACCATGGCTTTTAAATAATTATTTAGCATAAAATGTTGCCACATTAAAATAAAAACATTCGACTGTCAAGCTGTCAACATTCTACAGATTCGTCGTGACAACTGTCGCAATCGCATGTAGAAGAGAATAAAAATAACACTTTCTAAAAGCATTTTATAATATCGTGTGATAATATATCTATAAATTTATTTATTTTAATTTCGTGTTGTGTGTCATTTACATGGATATTTGTGTGTACATATAATAATATAATATGATTATCGAAAATCCTGACGCGTTCAAGACTTGGTTGACGTCCATATTGGAACCACTGTGAGTTTTCAGCCATGTTTATTTTATATACATATAACGCGTCTTTTAATATATTTTTATTAGATTTTTTTCTTCCTTTTTAAATATTATGTACAATAAAAATGTTTTATTACTGAATTAAAATAATTGATTACAGAAAATTGCACAGGTGTCACATTACAGTTTCGTAATAAGTCGTTTTTTTTATCAGTATGCTCAGAACTTTCATGACTTATTTAAAAAAGCTAAAACATTTTATTTTAAAAGTCACATTATTTATAGTAATTTTTACAAACAATTAAGACGTCATATATTTTCTGTTGTTATTGATTAGAAATTGATTATACAATTTATAACCTCATTAATCTTATCATAAAATATTCTATAGAGGTTCAAACGTTACATAGATAAAAAATAAATAGGTAAAATTGTAGCTTATTTAATATTGAACTATTTAATATATATTCTTCAAAATATATATTTTCCTTCCTTACTTTTAAAAATGTTAAGATATGGAAATTTTAACCAGTTCTTATTGATTATATGAAAATTATGCTGAAACAAATATTATTTTAAAAAGTAATAATAAATGATAATGTGAAATATGAATATTTTGTTAGTGATTATATACAGTTTCTTAAATAACTGCTGAAGAAATATGTAATATTTCAATTGTATTGTTTATTTTCTTTGTAGATTAGATAGAATTTGTTAATTATCAAACTTATTCAGAGTTTGATAATTAACAAATTTGTAAAGACAAATCTGTTAAAATATATTTATTAAATATAAGAGTATGTTGTGGCTCAGCCACACACTCTTTGACAGTAAACATGATAATTGTAGGTTCATTGTTTAGAAGAAATGCATGGAATTGAGTTCTGCCTATCAACAATTATGTATTAAAAATTAAGCAGTATGGGAAACAGTGTCTCGCCACTAGGTTTCGCTGCCTACTCTGCTATATGCGAGATACAGTGTAAAGCTTTAAAAAAACTAAATATTTATTATTATTATTATAGATGGTATAGTCCATTCACTTTATAGTCCATTAATTGAGGAAGGCTTTAAGGTTTTATTATAACATGTTAATAGTTTCCATGTAACCCACTGCACTTGCACTCACCGTTACTTCCTATACTAAGAATATATTATGTGTCATATACAGTTTTTCTTTTTTATTTGACCATGCTGGCAAATCCATAATCAAAAGCTAATTTTATACAAATAAAGGTAACCAATATTTATCAAAATAATAGATTGTTTATATAATCTGTACCAAATCCCATATGACATTCAAATATAAATAGATATTGACTCACAGGGCTTACAAAAACATCTATTTTAAGATAAACCTCCAGCATGCAATGTTTTTGTTACTTCATGCTGATATAATTTTAGTGTAGACTTTGAGGTGGCCACCAATGAAAATATATAATTTATTGTTATTATATATATAGTTTTGGTGTTTAGTTCTGGTTTTTATGCCATGCTAGTTTATAGAAGTTTAAGTGCGGCATTGAGTTCTGCCACTCATCACTCAATGCTTTCTGAATTCAGTGGAAAGTGGGGAACGGAGTGTCTTAACACTAGGTTCCCCCTGCCTACCCTTGCTTAATTTCTTGATTTTCTTTTGTTAATAATATAAACATATAGCAATAAAAATGCATGCATACTACAGTTTAGAAATATCTTCTGTGAAAGCTATTTAGAAATTGAATGTAACAAACAGTTAACTGATTACAATATAAAACTAACTAAATAGTCATATTTGTACATTATGATATGTTTTTTTTGTTTCACACTGTATCTTGTGTACTGCACAGTAAGCACAGAGGTGGTCTAATAAGCACAGAATAGTCATATTTGTACATTATGATATGTTTTTTTTTGTTTCACACTGTATCTTGTGTACTGCACAGTAAGCACAGAGGTGGTCTGGTGTTCAGTTCAAACATTGAATTTCATTTTCTATGCACTGGTTAATTTTCGAGACATTGCATGTGACCCATTGTCTTGTTTTGATAACAAGAATTGAATTTGAATTATTTTCATATTATTGCCTTGAGTTGGAATAGAATACACTATTGTCGTGTGTAGCTTCAGACACTGCTACTTCACCACCATGATCTCTATGAGAACAGAGAATTTAGCGTTTCATTAACACCCAACTGTTTTCACTTTTTTCTCATTTTAGAAAGGACATGCTGCACTTTCTCTAAACAAAAATAAATTTCATCAGTAAAATATATATAAAGGGCTATTTATACAGCAACCTTACAATACAGAGTTACCAATATTGATTATATCTTAAAGATAATATAAAGTTATAAATAAGAACTTTGAAAGAATTACTTAACCAATATATTTTAAGTGAGTCTGCGTTTCTCAAAAACATTAACTTGCATTTAATTTGCTTTTTTAATTTAATTATGGTTCATATTTGTTCAAATAAAAAAATATATATGAACTTAATGTCAATTAATGATAATAGCTGTCTGTGTGATAATTATATTTTGTGCTATAGATTCTTAAAAATTGTTATATCACAGTGTGTAAATAAGCATCATTTAAATAAATACCATATTGAAATTCTGTAAAATATATATTTTGTAACATAGAAAAGAGATCATCTTACAAAATACATAGTAAAAAAACAATCCTGTACTTAAATATATGCAATAAAATCAAGGTGTCAGATATGATGTGTTTTGACTAGTGGCATTATTATCAATTATTACATGTACATTATCATTGCACACTGCATAGTGATGTATTATTTTTACATAATGTATAGGTACATCACTATATAATGATAAAAATATGACAGATAACAAAATGTGTAATTTTAATAGAAATATATATTATGTTTTTCATATTTGTATAATTAATGCTACAGTGATATCAATTAGTAACCAAAAGATAACATATTTTTAGTGGCTTTAGGTGGAAATTTTTAAGGAACCCTGATTGATGTTACATAAAACTCATAGGTCATATGTATAACTTAGTGTCATCTGCCTACCCTGCTATATGCGCGATACAGCGTGAAGCTAAAAAAAAAATGAAAACGTAAAGTGAGTTTTCTATGTTTGATGTCCCCCCATATTTTCTCTCTGAATCATGCATATTATGGCGTACACAGAGGAAACCTAGTGTTACGATACTTGGTTCCCTTCAGACTTCCCAATTCTCGAAACATTACGTGTTGAGATAGGAAACTCAAAGCGCACTCTGTCTTATTACCAGAGAACTATTTTAGATAATGAAATGGTATATAAATATGTTATTTTTATTGTAAGTGTATATATATATATAAATAATATTTTATTTTTTCATAGATGCGACGCGGATCCCGCCGCCCTCGCCAAGTACGTCTACGCGTTGGTCAAGAAGGACAAGCCGTTAGATGAGCTCCGAGATGGGATGCTGGATCAACTCGATGTTTTCTTGCAGCAAGGTAGGCATATTAGCGACACAACGTTTGACTGTAAACGCGATGGTTATGGATTCGATTCCCGTGAGAGAGTATGAATTATTTTTATCCTTATCGGTGTCCAACGCACACAATGCGCGATCCGCCGCATGACACTCAATGTCTCTGAAATTTGGCGTAAAGTATGGAGTGTCTAAACACTTAAGTTCCCTATACCTACACTGTATGCGGGAAAAGAACTGCTAAAAAATATATATATCATTGTTTAGAGCTAATACAATGTTGAATCTTCCTGTTTGCTAATTTGAATAGATTTTCAATGTATTTTTATTCAAATGCATTTACATAAGAAGTAAGATATCAATTTCTTTATTTGTAATCATGATGTTTTTTTTTAAATATAATGTTATTTACAGAAACAAAACCATTCGTGGATATGCTGTTCAAAGCTCTCGAAAGTCAAGAGTATCTCAAACCCACTACTGTCGAGAAACAGCCG
Organism: Heliconius erato x Heliconius himera; assembly: GCA_013421005.1. Taxonomy (NCBI): domain Eukaryota; kingdom Metazoa; phylum Arthropoda; class Insecta; order Lepidoptera; family Nymphalidae; genus Heliconius; species Heliconius erato x Heliconius himera. The sequence continues at coordinate 57,185 of JAATLQ010038262.1, forward strand.
TCACCTCCCCCGGAACCTGTGGAACCTGAGAAGGAACCTGAAGTGGAAAATCATGGGAACCTCACAAACCATGGGAATCATGGGCCACAGGGGAATCATGGGCCACAGGGGAATCATGGTGAGAAATGCATTTATTTATGACTATTGTTATCTATCGATTAGCCTCTGTGCAAGTGGAAATAATTCTTTGTTATGTATGACACTTATAAATTGTAAGGCCCGTATTTATAAACCACTCTCAACTTTGGGATTGATCTTGAGATGCCATTTTAATATTCCATAAATGAAAATGGCCTCTCAAGATCACACTCAAGATGGATTTCAAGAGTTGAGGGCGGTTCATAAATAAGGACCTGAATGTTGGAGTGTACCCACTGTCAGCTACAGTGAATTAAATCGAGACAATTAATGGCTACAGGGCGGCGTCAACTCGTCGACCATACTGTGATGTTTTTTAAACAAAGTTTAATATCTATCCATTTCCTTTCACAGTTCCACCACCACCACCTCCACCACCAGCACAACCACAGCTACAACCAGAGAAACCACCTCCACGACCACGATCAGATAGCACTGGGGCCCATCGTGTTGTAGTGCCGCGTTCGCGCCCCCATCCACATCCTCATGGGCCCCATAGTGGGCCCCATGGGCCGCATGGTGGCCATGCCCAAGGTGGTCTTCACAGTGGGCCCCATGGTGGTCACGCTGGTGAGAGGCATGGGCCCCATCATGAGCAGACTCTTGTTAAAGTTAGTTGTTTTTATTTGATGGCAGCTGAAACTATATTTTGTTGTAATTATAAATTAAGTAGTTATCGTAATTTCATTGTCCCCATATATGTGTAGGTTAGGGTTCCAAATTATACACGTCAATGCTGGATATGGACTAGTCTATTATTATTTCATCATTGCAATAATTGTTGAAGCACTTTTAACCTTAAGTATCATGATTTTATTGCTATTTTTTATATAAAGCGTCTTATTACGTACATATATGTTTCATGTTTGTATCGGCAGTAATATTAATTTAAAATAATATATCGTTAGACTGCGTGTTTATCAGACATTAAATTTGACTTTTATTTTAAATTCAAAACAGATTTGAACCTATATTTGTAGTGCATTTAAAAATGTTTTGACTATGTCGTGGAGTAGAAATATTTTCGTTTTGCTGTTAATTTTCAAGTAATTGATAAACAAGTGCTCATTTAAAACTAGTTTTTAATAAATACGAAATTAACTATCTTTTGACTGCTATATTTATTTATTTTTTTATAAAAAATAATAATATTTGAATTTGATTATATTTTTTTAGGTCCTACCAACACAACTTCTAGAAGAACCAGTGGAACCTCCCAGAAGGAGAGATAGGAGAACTGATTCCGTAAGTATAAATTTTATTGGTATACATATCTACGTACTCGATATCTAAAAATAAAAAAAAACTGCTTTAACGTTATATTCCGCATATAACAGAATGAACAGGAATCTTATTATCAGAGCGAAGAAATGAAAATGATTCATTCCTCCGAATAGGATTCGACCACCGTTGCGTTTGTAATCAAACGCTGTCCCACTGTGACAAAACTTTCAATATTTAAATAGACTTTTGCAAAAATTTTGAGGTAAGACTGAAAATTTTAAATTTAAATTTATACCTACTAGGCACGAGATAAAGAGGACCGTCGTCGTCGTCGTTCCCGTTCCTGGGAGAGACGCGCCCGTCCCAGACGTCCGCGGGAACCCGAACATGACAGACGGTACGCCAGGTATATGTACGGGATTGCTTTTACTAACTTGTTGTCATTAGCTCCATTACACCTATAAACCATTGATTTCACTGACTCTTCCAAAATGATAAAATTAAACAAATATGGACCAGGTATATGTACGGGATTGCTTTACTAAGTTATTATCTTTGTCTCTATTAAACTTATTAATCCCATTGATTCACTTACTTGATTAAAATTCAGACAGACACTGACGTCTCCTCATTTATTAGACCTAAATACTGCTTAACTAAATTTATTTCAGATTTCCCATTAAAACTGTCATTCCCATTTCACACTAATGAATTGTCCTTTTAAAATTATTGTCTATGTTAAAGACTTCCTTTGTATATTTTACACCTGAATATGACTATTTTTTCACCGACTTCTCCAAAAGGAGGAGGTTAGCAATTCGACTGTATTTTTTATATTTGTTGCCTCAGAACTTTTGACTGGATGAACCGATTTTAAAGATTCTTATTTTTTATTTCAAAGCTAGTGCTTCCAGTGTGTGTCCCATTTTATTTGGTCCATTTATGATAATGGTATCCATGAGAAAATCACATAAGTCTTAAATTTGCATTAAGTACATGCGCGACAAATGGATAAATAACTCAATATCACGCTGACCGATTTCGATGTTCTTTTTTTTATTGAAAAGGATACACTTCAAAGATTGATGAACGTTAGATTAGGTTCTATATATATAGACTTTTTGTAACTATTGACAGTATCTAACTCTGACCTTTCGGTCAAGTCAAATTGTTCTTGTCAGTCTCACTGTCCCCATCAACTTCATTGACCCCATTACCATCACTTACCATCATTAACATAAATGTGTGTTGATTCTATTATATTATTATAATATAATATGTAAGCCAAATTTGGTGTTTTTAACGTTATTCTTATTTACTATTTATTTATGATTAAACTAACATTGCTTTAATTATTAACACTATATAAATAACTAAGATTTCTTGAATATAAGACATTGTGTGTTAAATGGTACTTCTTGTCGTGCCAGAGCAGGGGAATGATTTTTTTTTCCGAGTGGAAAAGTTGAAAGTTCAATTCAACTAACATGGTTAAAAGGTGGCACATTGCACGACATAGCAACTTCTTATAAATAATCAAAATAAATTTATCTTATGTAATGTAGTATTTCTTAAATCATACCCTTCCCCTAAATTATATTATATTATATTTAATTCAATAAAAAAAATTGTAGCAGACTTGTCGCATACAATTCTTTATATTAACATTTTTCTTATATTTTCAAAACAATTTATATAAACTTAATACAAATTATTAAGATAAATTTGCCTAAATACTGTAGTGAAAACTACATTTAAATCGGTTAATCCATTTTTGAGATCAGCGTGCGTTTGTGCACACGTACGGACAAAAATTTTGTAAAATTGTTTTGGGTTCTTTTTCATTAATAAATGCCCCAATAATCGATGTCCTCATTTATCTTCCATTTACAGACAACGGTGAGCTAGAGTCTTATGATATGTTAAGATTAATATTTTATCTCCACACTTTATATGTGTATTTGCAGACGCCCGCCATCCCGGTCGCCATCGCCTCGTGGGCGCTACCGCAACCGCAGCCCACCCAACGTGACAGAAAGACACACCAGTAGATCTAGGTTAGATATTTTTTAGTTTCACTCTGCATCCCACACATAGTTCATAGAATAAAACTTGGAACTGGGAGACCTAGGTTTAAGACCCTCCGTTTCCATTTAATCGTTACTAGAGCGAAGAAATTAATATCTAGAAGAAATTATAATATTTAATTTGAGTTTTTTTCCTTTATTTATCATTATATTACTCTTACAGATCAAGATCACCAGGCGTACTTCGCGAACGTGAATTAGAAAGAGAACGAGAGAGAGTTAGAATGCCTCGCGAGTTAGAGAGAGATAGGATGTCTCGCGACAGAGAGCACAGAGATAGGATCTCCCGCTCTAGAGATAGAGATCGGTGAGTGGATGAAAGATTTTTTTTATTATACTTTAATTTATTGTGAGAATGTCTTGTGATTGAGAAACAGACGAACGGTTATTCCGAATTCTCAAGTCATTACATTGAGAGTAGCAGAGCTCAACGCCACACTTTGCTTTGTTACTTATATGAAAATATTAAATAATTCATTAACCTGTATGGGAATCGACCGCATAATCATCCCATTAACAGTCACACGCTTGTGTCACTGCCACACACAAGCGTTTTGGTTCGGTTGCCACGACGATGTTAAAAATATATTTTTGTCTTTCTTTATTACAGGTCGCGCGACAGGTCACGCGACCGTTCTTTGTCTCCGCACGAGACGAGACTGGACCATGGTGATATGTACAAGAGAAGATGTCGAGATTTTGATAGTATGTACATCGTTTATTTATATAATTTATATACATATGTGTAAGTTATTGGAGTATAGATCGGCACCTGGGGGCCCATACGCCCCCAGGGGCCCCTTTACTAGCCATCAACAATTGCTTTCATTTCTTGAGCTTATGCATATAGCAAACGCTCAAGGAAATAAACATCGCCTATATACAATTTAGTTACAAATATAGTTTAAATTAGTTAAATCAAAGAACAGTGTTGCCATATGATGTACTTAGATATATAGAAACTTAATATTTGGTGGCAAGGTAGACTATTATGTATATTTAAAGAAAAAAATATGAAAACTAATAATTTTTATCCTGAGTGAACATAGTACTCGGCACGCTGTAGGTCAAACACTGTATTGTCTATATGTCGAGAATGAGGCATTTCTTCTTGACATTTTACTTAGCATTTGATCTTACAATTATATAATATTTCTGCTCTATGTTAAGTATTTATATCGTGACATGGGGTATTGTATTATATACTCTGTCCGCAGTGAAGGGCTACTGCATGCGCGGAGACATGTGCGAGTGGGACCACGGCGCGGACCCCGTGGTGCTGGAGGACGCGGCGCTGAGCCGCGTGCTGGCGCCGCACCTGCCGCCCGCGCACCTGCCGCCGCCGCTGCCGCTGCCCGTGCCCGTGCCCGGTGAGTCGGATCAATCTATTTTTATATACTTTATTTGTTTAACAATGATTTAAGGAAAATGTATAATAAAATAAAAAGCCCTTTGATGATTATTAGATTTTTTTAACAGTCTGTTTATTAATTATTCTAAAACTAGATTGTTAATTTAGTTACCTATCATTTTAATTTGTTTCTATATTTTTCATATAGTATTTAATATAATTTTCATTTTTCAAATTTTGAGGCCAGTCTTGGCGCAGCGACACGAGATGTGACTGTAAAACCGACTGGTTGTGGGTTCGATCCCCACTCGAGGAGATGAAATTTACTTAAATTTATATTTCCATTTCTTCGCTCTGGGGTTGAGGTTAAACGCGACGTTGTGTTCTGCCACTCAACACGCAATGCCTCCAGAATTCGCAGAAAGTGGGGAACAGAGTGTCTTAACACTAGGTTCCCTCTGCCTAAACTGCTGTGTGCGGGATACAGCGTGAAGCTGATTTATTTTTATTTTATAAATTTTCACCCCAGAATACAACCCAGCGGCCCCGGACATTTGGAGCGGGGCGGTGGTCGGCGGTTTTGGTCCCGGGTTGCCCCATTTGCCACCTCACCACATGACGCCAAGGGAACTGGTGCCTATACCTAGGTGAATATACATTTTAGTTTCATTATTAGAATGTTTGGTTTATTTTATAATATAATGTGTTATTCTCGGAAAAGATTTTATGGACTCAAGTTTAAACATAAGTCATTTTTAGTCACCACAGTGCTTGGCAGTCTGTGAGTCTCTAAAAGTAAAAATATAGTAAAATCACTTGTTTTTCCGAAAAAGAATAATTAAACATTTAATCTGTTCGCACTTAACTGTATAAGGTTTACTTCAATAGTGATTAAAATTAATTTCAACTGATAACCATTACTACATTGTGTCTAGTTATTGAAAATGTTGTCTTATTATATATTTTCTTTATCTTTTTAAGACTGATTTAATTATATTAATATTAATAATATATATTTTTTACTCTCATATTATTTACTTATTTGCAGTAGGTAAAGAGAGCAAACTAACCCTGCTACATTTAATCTTTATAGATTTTTAATATTTTTTTCTATTTTTCTTTATAACAGAGTACGCCACGACCCCCCTGCCGGCGCGACGATGCCCCCCGCACCGCGCCACCCGCCTCCTATGAAGAAAAACTTTGATTATAATAGACTTGGTTAGTTTTTTCTATTTCATGGCCTCAATCCTGCTCAATATTTATGATATATTATAATAGCCAAATTGTATACAACACGTTTACATAATGAGGCCCAGTCGTGGCGAAGGTGCATGAATTGTGACTGTAAAATGGACTGGTTGTAGGTTCGAACCCCACTCGAGGAAATGAAATATTTATTTACATTTATATTTTCATTTCTTCGCTCTGGTGCGGAGCCAAAGCGCGGCATTGAGTTCCGCCACTCAACACGCAATGCCTCTAGAACTCGGCGGCAAGTGGGGAACGGAGTATCTTAACACCAGGTTCCCTCTGCCTACCCTGCTTTGTGCGGGATACAGCGTGAGACTGATTTAATTTACATTTTTTTAATTTTTACATAAATTGTAGCTTGTGTTATTCTGATGAATACGCTATGTTACTTACTGTTAAGTTTCAACAAAATCCGTTCAGTAGTTTTAGTATCAAATTGGATACATAGCTGCTGATGAAGATGCTCACAATTTTTCACATTGATAATATTAAATTATATTAGACTAGTAGTGTTTCTACATTATATTTATAAACTGTTTTTTTTTTGCAGGCATTTCAAAACCACCTCTACCAGCCAACGCCGCGAATTGTTCACTCGAAGTGAAGAAAGTACCGCGTGGCCTCAACGATATAACGCATTTGAACAATCATTTTAGCAAATTTGGAAAAATTGTTAATATACAGGTAAATTTTTGAGAGGAGAATGCAGTGTCTTGACACCAGGTTTTTTTCAATCTTCTTTCTTTTTTGCGTTTTGCGGAAGATTTGGGTTCAAATCCCATTTGAAAATAAACATATTTATAGGAACGCCATAATTAAAGGACAGAACAGAATATATTTATAATATCCTATAAAAATTTGAACTTAGCGGCCCGGCGCGGCGCGGCAACCCGCGCCTTATTGTGATCGTTGCCAATTAGACTATATTTACAAATAATTATGTACTTAATTACCTAAGTTTAATTTAGTTAATTTATAAACAATATTTGAGACCTGAAATTATTTATAATTTATTAATTTTTGCAGTCAATTAATTAATTACAGTTAATTAACTAATTATAATTAATTATTTGTTGTGTTTCCCCCAGGTTTGCTACGAGGGTGATCCGGAAGCCGCGTTAATAACGTTCTCCAATCCGACGGAGGCTAACGTGGCGTACAAGAGCACTGAGGCGGTGCTCAATAATAGATTTATTAAAGTGTTCTGGCATAATCCTGAGGTGAGTTATACTTTTATGTTATATTTTGTCATATCTGCACAGTGTACGACTGTAAACGGTGACAAGTAACAAGTTGTGGGTCCGATTCCTACTCAGGAGAATGACTTATTTAATATTTTCATTATCGTGTTCCGGAACGAGATAAAGCGTGGCGTTAAGTTCCTCCACTTAACATGTGGGCACTAGGCTTCTAAATTCCCTTTGCCTATTTTACTATTTCTGGTATAAAGTATGAAGCTAAAAAATATATATAAAAAAATCTTTTTCAGAATAAACAAGAAAACATGGCGCCAGGCGGTCAACAACCTAACAAACAGATGGACAGACAGAACTCCCATCCGATATCACACAACAAGGTTCTTATCAACAGAGATAACATCAAAGCCACTGCTGATAACAAGATTACTGCTGAGAAGGTAATATATTATATAACTAGCGACCACACGCGGATTCGCCCGATTCGAATTTATTTTACATCTAAATTATAATATTTTTTTAAATAAACTGTAGCCTATTTGTTATTTTAATATATAAGCCACATTACTGTAAAATTTCAACAAAATCCTTACAACATTTCACATTTTTAATATTTAGTAGGATTACTGTTGGTTGTGAGTTCAATGCATATAATATTTTACCATATAGAGGAATACTATAAAAGTAAAGGAAATCATAGTGTCTTATCACTACATCCATCTATTACAGCAAGCAAAGGAAGCAGCGAACGCGAACGGGCAAACACACAAAAAGGAAATAATAAAGAGTCAAGACAAAAGTAAAATAGTGGTGGAAATGCACAAACGGGCTCAAGAGCTGTTACAAACGCAGTTGCAGCAACAAAGATTGTTGATAGATCGTTTGGAAACTGGTAAGAGATAATAATTTATATTGATTTATATAGAAAATATGTTCGGCGTTCAGTTCTAGACACGCAATGTCTCAAAAAATGGGGAGAGTAACTGTTAAGACTTAAATTTGGTTCCCTCTAGCTACTCTGTTTGTTTTAAATTTGATTTGGCCATTTTGATGCAATAGGTTCGAGCCCTACTCAGTTAAATGTACTTAAATTATTATCGTTTTTCCCGTTTCGCTGGGGGAAAAGCGGCGTTAAATTTCGCCATGCAGGTTTGGAAATGAAAATTTGAATGAAAATTGGTGAATAAAAGGTCTTGTACTAAAGACAAACTAAAAGTAACCCAACTTTTACCTGCGATTTTAGGCGATGTAATGGAAATAGCTACTTATTGTATATATATGACTCATTCCAAGTGTCTGAGGCAACTCTGACCGCAGGTATAGTGGGTTACTTCAAAACGAATAATGTGATGTACGAATAATGATAGCTTATAGCCTTCCTTTTTAAATGGAGTATACATTAAAGATTTTTTCAAGCGAACCAGTAGTTCTTGAGATTAGCGCGTTCAACCAAACAAACTCTTAATTATTATAATATTAAATGTTTACATTCAGGCAATGTTTCGGAACAACAAAAACCAATTTTGATGGAAGCTGTGAACGCGGCGCAAGAAGGCATAGAGAAGTTAAGAAAAGAACTTGTAGCCTACAACGCCATGTTGCGACAGATGCAGGTAATAATTTTTTTTATTAACTTTACGCTGTATCTCCCATATAGCAGGATAGGCATGTAGAGGGAACCCTGTGTTAAAACACTTGGTTCCCTATGCATCATACAATTTTCTAGACACAATATATGTGGTGTGACCAAAACTTAACGCCGCGCTTTGTCTTGTTAGCAAGAGTGGCGCAATGAAAATAATACATTCTCCCCAATGGGAATCCGATCCACAACCATTAGACGATTTGAACTGTTGAATAGAAAATGAGAAAAAAATATTATAATGTAGTTTTAGTATTTTAATTATATAAAAACTAATTATGATTATTATAAATTTCTTTACTTATTTTTGAATATAAGAAAAATCTTTGGCAATAAATAAATCTTCATTTAATAATAAAAAATAAAATTAAAAAATAAATATAATAAAACCAAAAAATATATGTAAATTCAATTTATCAGTATCAAAATAATAATGATGTATAAAAAAACAGGACGACCACGTGTCTCGATCGATGTCGCGTCTACACCTAGACCAGGTACCGAGAGTTGCGTGCGCATGCGCCTGCACACATGCACATGTTCATACATGCCCATTAACACATGTATATTTACTCATTACATGCACATTTTGTGGGTTTGTGTAATTTATATGGGCGTAATATAATCTTTTTTCGAGAAGCAATAGCGTAATATGTTCATTTTTAATCGATGCCTAAATTTTTTGATTAATTAATCATTAAACATGTGGGGAATGGAATGGTAATAAAAATTAAAGATGCAATAGTGAGAAATGTGAGTCTTAACGTAGTAAAGAACAAAGAACAAATGGTATGTAATGAGAGTATTGCATATAGCAACTGAGATTTTGTAATGGTTACATGCGCCAGTCGTGGCGCAGTGTCACTAAGCGTGACTGTAAACGCGACTGATTATGGGTTCAATCCGCACTTGGGGAAATTATATATTTATTTAAAATTCATAATTCTATTTCGAAGCGTTGAGTTCCGCCACTGAACACTACTGTCTACCTCGCTGTGTGCAGTATACAGCGGGAAACTGATTTGATTTTTAATTTATTATACATTTCTCAACATGTACAACATTTATAAGTACATTATATTTATAATTATTTAGATAAAATCTTCACGCATTATTTCTGGTTATGTGATGAAGGAAATTATGGTATGGGTAAGAAAAAAATAAAAGAGGTTGATGAAAGTGGACGACGCCAAACTCAATTTTCTGGACTTTAGCTTTAAACGTCCTTTGTTAGTGTAAATATTTTTTTAATGTTTTAGGGATATTTTTTTTCTTAGTAAAATTTATCGGTCGATTTCTATTTTTGAGAATTTTGGGACATGCATGTCAATGTCATATGTCATTTATTAGAACATAAATTAAATATTGGGTTTCATGCGCATGTTTCACAAGTCATTCAATTGATCGACTGTAATTTATTTGTTGTTGTTTTTTTTATTTTAAGTATATTTGTTTTCATGTGATGTATGATGTAATATTTCCATGAAGCATGTTGCTATAAACTTTTCTTCCGTCTTTGTGTTTGAAATTTTGTTTGTCTTTTTGTTTGTCGCTTCAAATAATACTCATATACTCATATTTACTATAAGATTATCTACTTACCTATACCCGGTAAATTAATAAAATTATATTTTAATCTTTTAATGTAGAAAAAAGTTCTTTCTAATTTATAAAATAAAACCATTTATTTTCCGGCGGCCGCGCATGCGCAACAGCAACGATCGTTTAAAATATTAAAATCACAAGCTTTAACATATTTTAAATTAATTCATATAATTGATATAAATCATGATTAATGTATACATGTATTCATAAATAATACGGGTAGCTGTATATACTAGCTTATACTTAGTGTACAATGTTGTGAAACTAAAATATACTATAGTAGGTAGTGTAATTTGCGATGGTCACAGGTTGAAATCGATTGCGTTATGTTTTAGTGTAGTTTACTGCCAAAAAGTGGGTAATATGTGTAAAGGTAAAAGAATAGAGTGGTGCATCACTGAGTGTTTTAAATTTAGTATACATTAAAAAAAAACGTCATATCAATTGATAAATACGAAACGTATGTTTTGATATTGCCAGATGTTATTGAGAAAAATTATAGATATTGATATTATATATATTAGTTTTTTTTAAAGATATTTTATTGTATGTAGTTTCAATGGATATATAGTTTTAGTATAATATGAATATTTTTATGTATGTAAAAATATTTTAATATGATTTCATCTTAATGTATTTAGCTGAGTTAGACTTGTGTAGAACATTAATTAATAATTGACATATATTTGTCTGTATATTAGAATATTTAAAAAAATACATTCATATCCATTTTACTAAAAAGAAATTATATACTGAAAATAATTTAAAAAATATATATTTTTTATAACCTATAATTATTTTATACAACTCATTAGGTACTGTCAGGATTTATATTTTTTAAAAAAGAGATCAAATGTTTGTTTATTTTAGTATGGTTAAAAACAAGAAAACCCATAGTGCAGTAGAAGAAGGAAGTCTTGTCTTTAGTAAAAGGAAAAAACCTCCATAGGATATAATCTCTATTTTTATTATTATTTTTAATTGATAAGACTCTATAGAAATTAATTTCTTATCCGTTTAAAATCCAGGTTATTCAATTCCTATCATATTGTCTATTAATATGGTATTGCACTTTTTATAATTACAATTTCTAAATAGAATAAAACCTTAAACTTCAACTGTTACTAAATTAGATCAACGAAGGTATGTAAATTCAACGCTAATCGCGCTAAATTAATGTGAAATCTTCCTGTTAAATACTCATGAAAAATGAAGCTGTTTGTCAGATTTTGTGACTTTATTTTCTGAATTTTAGAAATATTTTACGATAATTTCGGTTAATTATTACGGCAAACTAATACAGGTCATGAATGTTTATTTGTTTGTTTCGAGGTTTATGTTCGAACAAAGTGCTTGTGTACTTGAATGCAAACTTAATATTTTTGATGAAACTTCAAAGGTATTAGAAATTATCTAAATTAAATTAAATTTGAAATTGTTGTATATTTTCTAGTGAAATAATTTGATTATACATCTATTGTTTAGGACAATAAACTGTCTAAAACACTTATTGATTACTCTGAGTACAATTGTAAATATTAATATAAAAGTCATTAAAATTCTAACTAAGCTTGTAAAGGCTTTTCTTCATGCATTTTTGTATGGTTCTTACGTAAAATATATAATCTGGTATTGGCCTGTTGTGATTTCGTGTATTTGTTTTAAAAGTGTAAATAACTTTGTTGCTATAAGCTCAGTGGTAAGCCTCGATTGGTTATTGTTGCCAGTTCGATGATTACTTCTAAGGGGTGTGAGCGAAATTCATTTAAATAATTTTTTTATATTTCTATATTACTTTTTTTATTGTTTTATAGTTTACATAAGTTAGAGTAGTAAAAGGGTACTTTTTAGATAAAGTACATTTTATTAATGTAATTACTACGCATTAAAAATAGAAATAAAAATAATATTGTTTTCTTTTTATTTTTTACTACAAAGAAATATTTAATTATTTTTTAATTGAGTTTCATACACTCCCACCCCCACTATTAAATAGTATTGTCAGAACCAAAGTGGCTTATCTTCAACTTTGATCTAATTTAGGTCTTTAAGTTACACAATACTTTAAATTTATTTTATATTCTTTATCCTTAAAAACTATATCATTTTACTCTTGAAATAAAAAAAAGTTAGACCACTTTGCTCTGAGATCTTTAAATTATATTATAAATATAGAATAATGATATAATATTTTTGTTTATAGGTAAATGCTAAGAAACCAAAAACGCATCAAGAAGCTCAAAAGGAGATTTTGGATGCAGAATTAGATATTATAACGAAGCAACAGGTTTGTTATATTTATTATTTACTAGCGGACCCGGACGCGGCTGCGCCCGCTTGAACTATACGAATGAAATAAAATAAATAAATTAAATTAGCTTCACGCTATATCCCGCACACAGCAGGGTACGCAGAGGGAACCTAGTGTTAAGACACTCCGTTCCCCACTTTCTGCCGAATTCTGGAGGCATTGCGTGTTGAGTGGCAGAACTCAACGCCGCGCTTAACCTCGACACCAGACCGAAGAAATGGAAATATAAGTTTAAGTAAATATTTCACCTCCTCGAGTGGGGATCGAACCCACAACCAGTCGGTTTTGCAGTCACACCTCGTGCCGCTGCGCCACGACCGGCCTCCACGAATGCTTATTAGATATATTTATAAAATTGTTTTTGAAAATATCTAACTAAAATGAAAAAAAATATAAGTAATCTAATTTAAATGAAAAAAAATATAAGTAAACGTAATCATATTAAAATATTAATAAAAAAACTAAACAAAACCAGCTACATTATTAATATCATCAAAGTAAAATAAATATTTGAAAGAATTAAAATTAAATGTGTTGTGATATGTTTTTGCAAGTGCATGTGGTTATTTACATAATACTTAAATACAATAAAAAAATATTTTATATTTTTTGTCTCTGTCTGTCTTTCTATTTCCCCGAGTTAATGTCCAGAATAACTGAATTGATTTTTATTGGACTTTCAGTGATCAATTTTGCTGACCCGGGAAAAATCTTTTACACGTTTTCCTTGCGCGAGTACATAGATATTATATGAAATAACTAAAGTCCCTTCTACATTAAATATGATAAGTTTTGCGAGCAATATCAAACAAAATCCCAAAAAACTAAAACTATAATTTATTAAGTGTATAACAAAGGTATAGATAATCATCCAACCGAGATGAAATAACCAACAATTCTTTCCTTAAATAATAAATACTTAAATAATATTATGCCGACGCCGCGCAGGACCGCAACTTACACCACACAAAGAAATTTATAAAAACTAATCTACTACTCGAATAAGCGAAGAACCAAAGAAAAGTATAAATTAATTATAAATAGCAAATAATTACATAAAAATTAACAGTAGTTTGAAAATATATGAAAATTTACAAAACCGTCAACCGTCAATTTCGAATCAGTGACATCTTCTTAATTATTTATTAGAATGTTATACAATAAACTATAATTTCAATCTAGATGAAATGTTAAAAGTGACTATTATATTCATTTTCATATATAACGATCAATATCAAATTATAGAAAATATATACAACATAAACCCGATAAATATAAAGTAAATTAATTAAAATAGCTACTTTTGCTCAACTTTCAGAGATAAACATATACCATCGCGGACTTTTTTAAACATTATTTAAAGAACAATATTTTTGTTAAACATTGTTTTTACATGGCGCACGCCATGTATGCGTTAAGCAAGCCCATTTTGGGAGACGTTTTCTTATAACCACAAACTTTGCAAACCGTTGCTTAGCAACGGTCGGTTGTTATTAAGATGGCAGAATAAATTGCCTGTCAAACTAAAAAGAATTTTAATATTTTAGTATATATCAACAATATTACAAATATAAGAAAAAAAAGTAGCCTATGTTTATCCGAAGACCCTCAACTATCTCTATATGAGTATTTTATCACAATTGAATTGGCGGTTTGGCCCTGATTGCGTAAAAGACAGACAGACAGACAGACAGACAGACAGACAGACAGACAGACAGACAGACAGACAGACAGACAGAGTTACTTTCGAATTTATAATATAGGTATGGATATAAGTTTTTGTTTATTTATTTATTTACTTACTAATTATAGTATGTGGCTGCAAACACAATGGTTGTAGGTTCAGTTGTCATAAGGAGGAATTGGCCGGTTCTTGTAAAAGAAAGTGTGACGTTGAGTTCCACTACTCAAAACACAATGTCCAGTTTTCGAGTGGTGCATGGAAAACGGAATGTCTCGACACTTTCTCTTGGCTTTTTCTCTTGTATGGGTTAAAGTTTCTATTCAAAGTATATGTTCTGCTCTTCCAAACGTTTCTTAGTGCTAAAGTTTAATATATATAACGGAACAAGTTTATATATTCGTGCTGATTTAACATTAGTTAAATGCTAATTGTCGTCTGTGAGTATCGTCTGTTATATTTGTGAGTATAACTGTAGGAGAAAGAAGAATTTAAATTATATTGTTTTATTCCTTTATTTTAGCTCTATATATTTCTATATTTTTATTGCTTTTTATTTCCAGGAAGGACAAGATGTCACGGAGCTAGCCAAGAAAATAGCTGAAATGCGTCGTCAAATGGCGCTACAGTTCCCGACTCACCCTGGAGTACGACGAACTCACTCTAGGTATGATAAGTCCAGGTATGGAGAAAATAACTGTTAGCCCGAACTTACGTATTCACATTTATAATATTAGTAGGATATTCAGGACAAACAAGTAATACGTACTTTAAATATGAAAACATTTTTTTAATCATATAAGACATTTTGAAAACACAAATGATGAGTGTGTAGGGTTTTTGTACGGATTAAGTCTGCTTGCTATTAAATTTAAAATGTATTTATTTAGAATTTAGATATATATACTTTTTTATATTATATAGTTGTTATATTTTATATGTACTTAATTTTCATTGAGTCATTGTCATTCAATTTCTTTTTCAAGCTATCGCATTATTAAGAGGAAAATTAGGTAAGTTTGGTTCGATAGAATGTGTAATGTCAATACAATAAAAAAAAAAACAGCAAATTAATACCATTTTTAAATAATTTTTTTCTCTCGCATGTCGGATATTTAGAGAGAATTTAGAAAACACGTATAATACATGTAATCGTATCCATAATTCAAGTAGAAAACAAATTCGCAACTGTTGCGTTTACTTTCATGATTGTTCGTTTACTTTGTCATTACGTAAAAAAAACCTTTCAATGAATAAAATGTTTTACAGTTTTTAGCACAGTCGGTTAGACATAGTAAGTGTTAAGATTCCTATTCCCACCTAACATTCGAGACATTGCTCGTTGAGTGACGCAACTTCTTCTCAATGATAACAATATATTCTGTTGGCACACAAGCAGGGGCGGGCGCTTCAACCCGGCGATGCGCTACACGCGCGGCGCGAAGGCGTTCAGCGCCAACCAGTCCGTGGACCACCGCCCGCGCGCGCTGCTCGTGTCCGGCTTCGAGCCCGACGAGCTGGCCGCGCTGCAGGCGCACTTTGCGGTCAGTGCAATCAAGATCTCACTCATTATTGAATCGACCATTTTTTTGTAACTATCATCATCATCATCATCATCAGCCTGTCCTAGTCCACTGCTGGACATAGGCCTCTTCAATGGCACGCCACTGAGCTCTATCTTGAGCTCTTCGCATCCAGTCGATGCCAGCCACTTTGCGAATACCGTCACCCCATCTAGCTGGAGGACGTCCCACATTACATTTGATGAGGCGTGGTCTCCACCCTAAAACGCGTTTACTCCAACGGTCATCAGTTCTGCGACAAATGTGACCAGCCCACTGCCACTTCAGCCTGCTAATCCTTTGGGCTATGTCAATAAAATTGGTTCTCTGTCGGATTACTTCATTTCGAATTCGATCCTTCAGAGATATTCCAAGCATAGCCCTTTCCATAGCACGCTGATCGACCTTAAAGCGACTTTGTAACTATATAATGGTTATAATTATTTTTTTCTCCACCCAACAGCAATACGGCGAGATAGTGGGTAAAGAGGTGAACATGTCGGTGCCGGAACTAATAGTGCAGTACAAAGCGCGTCCGCACGCAGAACAAGCGATGCTGAGAGCGAGGAACTACAACGATCGCACGCTGTCGGTGAGTTTGTGTACCATTTTATACTGCGGTATAAACCACGATGACTATTGCTTAAGACCGTCGTATTATCGTCTATTATTTGCTTACTTTCTGTAACATTATAGACTACATCGATTGTTAAAAATTTTAAATACTTAATCTTTTTACATAAAAGAGGGTAGATATTAATTATTATAAATAATTATATTATTATAAAAATGTAAACAACATCACAATATTATTTAATCTATAAGGCTACACTCGAATCTCTCCGCTGTGTTTTACAATATTATAATAAAATCAAATTGCCCTTAAAAAGTTATAAAACTTAAAAAAACAAACGAATCGAATAGAAAAGTCCATAGTTGTTTCGTTAATGGTATTATTTGTAATAATAATTTAAACCCACAGCCTTCATATTGAATCAACAAAATCTCTAATATTACCCCTATTTCTAGATAACATGGGTGGCCAGTACGAAGGCGTTAAACGCCGCGCCCGCGCACAATGGTGATACAGTGACCGAACATAAGGAGGTACAGGTTAGATATTTGATATATTTGTTTGTACATATATGTAAATAGCTATAAACATTTTAAAACATTTTTAAAGTGTTATTCCAAACTTAGGAAAGAAAAATATTTATTTAGAAAACGTATAAAAATTTGAACGCAGCGGGACTCGAACCCGCGCCTCCTGGAAACCGACCAGGTTCCTGGTCGGTTTTCAGGAGGCGCGGTATAAACATGGTTTAAGTAGCTATAAACATGTTTCCCAAAATGTATAAACATTTTACACGTAGCTTGATATTATAAAGTATGGGCTTAGTGATCAGAACGCTCGGGCAGTAAACATAAGGCGCGGGTTTGAGTCCTGCTATGTTTCAATTTTCTGTGTTTTCTCAAATATTTTTATTTCCTTGTGTGGATATAATTTAAACTACTCTACTTTTCTAAAACAAATTAAATATTCTTATACACTATTAGATCTTTAATTCTGATTTCAAAACTTAGATACTCCGTCCTTCACATTGAACACTTCTGTTCCCCACTTCTTTCCACCCAATTCCGGAGGCATTGCGTATTGCTTCCTTACCAAAGCGAGGAAATATTAAATATGTTTACTATAGCATGCGTGTACCTCTTCGCCATGACGGCCTTGAAAGGTCATATATCTATCTAATTTTAATCTTTGATAATTGATTTTAAAAATATTTTATAAATTATATCCCTATATTTTTTTAGAACCAACAAGATATAACAGAAGATTCTTTACTGCGTTTCGACGAAGATGACGAGGACGAAGAGGATCGCTCGTGGCGGCGTTGACCTCCAATCATCGCTGGAAACCTAACCGGCGTACAAAATAACATTGAATTACTAAAAAATCTATTTAATTATTATATATTGTCGCTTTTGTATGGATGTATAGTTAAAAGAGCCGGTTTTGAAAGTTTGAGATTTATTTTTATAAATTTTAATTGTATTGGTAATGTATTATGTATAACTAATACTTAATTATCTTTTTTTTTTGTGGGTTAACTTTTTTACTCTTTTAAACACGCTGTATAATGTAGATACTATATTTCTATATAATAGCGATGATATATAATATGTATCTTTATAGAAACTTTGATATAAACTTTCTCATATTTTTTTTCCTTTTATGATATTAAAAATAGCTTAAAAAGTGGCTTAACCGTATCTTTTTTCAAATTAAATGTATATAGTGTTGTTTTATTTTTCAAATTGGATAGCACTGTATATGTTATATGATACTATCTCTCTTTATGGTAAAAAATAACGTAATTTATAACTTTGTTATCTCTTGTAATTATTAAATTTGCATATACATTTTTGTATATTATTCGGGTAATAAAATATTTAGTTTGCCACTTTTCAATAACTATATTATACATGAAGAATTATCAGTTTCGACAGTTTATTTTAATATATCAACTTATATTTAAATAACGAGATTATTTGACGGAACTTCACGTATGCCGTATAAATCTAATTTCGACGGCTTGACAGTTTAAAAGCATTATACACATAGACATACACACATTTATATACATGAATATGTTTCAATCATCGGTAAATATTTTTCTTTCTTTAGTATTTCATATAGTATAAAATTAGAACGGAATATACAAACACACATTCTCTGAAAGAACAGATCGGTTATTCTAAGTTCTTAATAAACTAAAAATAAAATGATGTAATTATTTTTTTTTATTTAATCATTTATTAGCATCTATCATTACAACGGAATTATTATAAGATTTTTTCTTATAATTTAGAAAAATCTTATACAGCGTGTTTTAATAACACTAAAGCAACGGAACGGAAAAAAAATACACCAATTTAAAGCAATAAATAATACAAATTTATAATAATATAAAAGTAATGTGAAGTAAACATATAGCAATATACATATATTATACACATTTTTTTAAGTATGGCGACATTTTGTACGTCATATTATAATATAGTGATCGACTATTTAGCACTTCTATCGATTTGGGGCCGTTTCCTAAATTACGTTACACATGTGTCATACTTTTTTGACCATTCCCCCGTTCTTGTCACATTTGGTCATATTTATGAAACTGTGACTACTCTAGTGTCACTCAGTGCTTGTTCTTATATTATATTTTGGAATTTAGGAAATATTAAAATATTTAAATTGATTGAAGTCACACGTTTGTGCCATGATGGCCATCAAGGCACAAGCGTGTGACTTTAATGACTGTTGTGAGTTCGATTGCCATTCGAGAGTATGAAATATTGAATATTTTAATCTCTCCCCTCTGGTGATAAGGCAAAAGTGTAGCGTTGAATCACCGCCAATCAACACGTCGTGGCGCGTGCAAAACGGATTGTATTAACACTAGGGTTTCCTCTACCTCCCCTGCTTGATATTGCAGGGTATCCTAAAAAATTTTTATTTGTGACGTAATTGTGGATGGCCCCTTAAAGCCTTATAAATGTTCTTAACAGTACAATATTTATAGTAGAATTAAATGTAGTATTTATTATGCGTGGAATTTAGGAATTGGTACGTTTGTAATGATAGGTTTTTGTATTATACAGGGGGTTCATTTAGTATAGTTGCTGGATTTTAATAATTTTCTTAAAAAAATATTTGTCGCTTGTGTACTTGTAATTATACTTGTAATTTAAAAAAATATAAGGCCAGCATAAAATATATAGTAAAAAATATGTCATATATACAAAATATACATCTATAACAATAATTATATTATTATAATAAATATATTTCAGACATTTGTTTCATAATAGATACATTTAGATTTTTTTTAATACAATATTCACAAATATAATGGAAGTTTTGCAAAAATCAAAACTACAATTTATTAATTTTGAGAATATATAATAACTTAATTTGAACACTCTGTATAATATAGACAGTAAGTACTATATAGGATAACACTTTGTACAAACGTTTTTGATATTTTGTATACTCTTGCAACTTACCTTTATGCCTATAGCAGAGTGGCCACAGAGAATGTAATGATAATATTACATTTTCTACCTCTCATAATTTTATTCTGTATAATTTCGTTGATTTAAAATATTTTAATTTAAAATAAAAATATTTTCAATTAACTATTTTTTTTAAATAATACATATTTTAAAATTATAGATAAACATAAATATACTAAAGTCATTGACATATTCTAACCATTTTTAAATATTTTTAACTAAAAAGTCAATAATTAAAAGGTATTATATATTTACCAAACAGCCCCATGTTTAAAAGAGAAAAAAAAAAACAAGAACAAGAAGAGTAACGAAATATCGAAAACTAAAATGTATTGTCCTCTAAAAGGTATATACCTCATAAATAAAACACATTTTTGTCTTTGTAAATTCAATCTGAGTAATGATTTGATGTTAGTCTGTTAGCGCCAGGTATTCAACGTTCGTGTTTAGAAAATAAATAAAATATATATATCTATGCTATAATAGAAGGATTTAAGGAGAAAATAAATATTAATTATGAAAAAAAACTCAAAATTTCACTCAAATTATATTTCTTTTCATAGAATTATATATATTTACGTACATTTATATATATTTGTATCAGTACTACATTCGGCAGAAAAAGCTCTAAAAACTAAACAAATAAATAGATAAGAGATGGTAATCTCCAAACGATTGAATATATTTTCTTGAACATACGAGTTAGAATTGATTGTTACTTTTCAGATAAAAAAAATTAAACACTAATACAACACAACACACACATCAAGTTTATAAGACCCCCTCTGTTTGTGTCGGACGGGGGTTAAAAAAGAGAAACCATAGATTAAATATGATACTTAATTTCTTCTATTCTCAGCTTAGATTGTAAAATTCGATAAATAAATACTAAAAGTTGAAAGTTACGGTCGCGATAATTAATAAATTAAGTAGTAATTATTAAAAAAAATTGAGGTGAGTTTTATTATTAATTTAGATGGTATAAATTGTCCGTCTGTCTTATGTAGATTTTGTTATACTTGGTAGTTTTTCAATTACAAAAACATGATACAAGATCTTTATTCTCATATTTATTGGATCCAAAGTAAAACGCTCCATATATAATATATAAAATGTCTAGGAAAAAAAACAACTGATATTATTTATTTTTAACTTTAATATTTAAGTAGGTTAATATTTACATTTTTACCTAATAAATTGTTACACGATGAAACAAGTTTTAATTTAAATTATCAAAATACTATTTCAATATTTTTTGAGCATCGTAATTTATATTTCCAATGCTATTTATAACAAAATTTATAATAAAGACAAACGGAATATATTCATTTATACCATACTGCCTAGTGTAAAAAAAAACAGTCCAAAAACCGTAGCAAAATAGTCCAAACTATAATAAACGTACAGACTAATTTAGACTATTTGTATCTAAGTAATAATCGGGTTAAAAAGTTAATAAATACCTTATAATAACAATAAAAGTAAAAATACTTCTATAGTCCAGTCTATATAGTATCTAGAATCTAGATTAATAAACTATATCTAAAACGTGCGCTTCCAAATGATAAATAATTATAATTGACAATTAACAACCCCCGACACGAAAAGCTCTAAAAAGTAATAAAAAAAACTAGAAAAGTAATGATAATCTACTAACAGCTAAACATATTTTTTTGAACGGCTGAGTTTATTTTCTTGATTTCATGGCTTAGAACACTCGATTATTTCACCTTTCAAACGAAAATCAAAAATAAAACTAGGTTCCTCAGTTTGGGAGCTACGCTGCCACAAATAGATACACAGACACGTCAAACTAATAACATCTCTTGGATTTCCTCGGGGGTTGAAAATAGTGAAGAAATAAAATTTTACAATCGATTCCGCGTGCAAAAACTATATTTATCTAATACTTTTATATTTCATTAAAATGGTTAGAAGTGTGTAGAGTTTTGATATGTCGCGCTATTTAAATGAAATAATGATAACGATGTCGAATAGAAGTGTTATACGTTATTTGGACTATATATCGATATATAGCCCGTTCGAGAATATTTACAGTCCAGAATTTTATTTTCTTTAAATTCTACCCGCCTGTCGTGTATAGTTTTCTGTTTTACTTTCTTTTATTTGCATTATATATCGATATGATATAGTCGATTCTAAAATATTTACAGGCCAGAAATTGCTTCTTTATTTTTACTCATATTTCGTATATAGTTCTTTATTTTCGGGCCATGTTTGGTGAGGGAATGCTTCACTATGTCTTTAAGACCTGAGATATGATTTTTGTCGTTTTTACTTATTATTATTCTCTTAAATTTGTTTTGTTGATTATTTAATAAGTTTATCTTGTACGTACAGGTATAAGATTTGTTGTTACGATTGATTATGAAATGGCTGAATCGATTAATAAAACGCTTTTTTTAATATCGATATTTAGTATCTATGAGAAACGTGTCCATACACTAAGTAATACTAACTTTGGAGGCAACTATATTGTTTATAATTAATGTTTATTTATTAAAATATTGAAGTTATAAATTATATTTATAATACTTTATTACACATTATAATAAATAAAATTACTTGAAAATTATGTTTTTTGTAAATATTTAACTGAAATCTTATTACTAAAAGTGATTTCTAATCCATGTTAGAATTTTTTATAGAAAATTAAAAACACTTTACCTTCACAAAAAATATAATAAACAAAAACATGCAAAACGAAATAATATTATGTATTTAACGATATAAAAAATATTATATAAGTGTAATTAAGTAAGTAAACATTAATTATTAATAATGATTCGCCTACACATTATTAAAACGGACAACATATATATTAATATAGTATATTAAATATTATTTAATATTTAGGCATTACAGTGCATTTTGTTATAATTCAAAAGTTTCTTATGTACTATATTTTATTTAAAAATATATTTTTTATCTATAGGATAAAAATAACCAACTTAATTAATTAAATTTATTGGTTATTTTTATGTATTACACAAAAATACTTCAATTATTAAACTTTAAAAGAAATTCAAAATTAGTTCGTATAAAATGGATTGTATAAATGTATTATATAGTCCAATAAATGTTAAATATTATTTTATTAGCCCAATTGAGAATCGTATATAATATAACCGTGCACTGTATACGCCTTATATGGAATCAAGACATTTCGACTTAATAATTTTTTGGAAAAAATATATAATAAAATATTGGCTGCATTTAGAGAATGAATTTTTTTTTTATATTCGAGTTGAAATATGTAAATATTTAATTAAAGAAGGTTTTTTAAGAGAACAACTACTAAGATATATATAAAAAACACTGCTATGATAACTCCTTTAACACATACATGTTGTATGAACGTATTTTATGTAATGTGTAAAAATATTTATATTTGATTCGAATGAACATACCAGGAATTATTAATGTTATTATTTGAATATTTTTTAAATGAATTAACAAAAAAGTAAATATTTTAAATAAAGTTTTGAATAACAAGTTATTTTACCCATTTTTTTTATTTATGTAAGTATTTGTGACTTTTTTTACTTAAAAGGTATTTTGTCCATAGTTTATACGCATTTTGTTTCTAAAATAATTGAATATTAATATAATTTTTTTGGTATGTCATTTTAATTAAATGGATAAGTTACTTTAGTTTGTAATTTCCTATTTTTAATTGTTGTTTAAATTTGTGTCGTGTGTTTTTTATAATTATAACATATTATATAGCTAATAGATTCTTTTCTCTTACTACATAGGTTTTGTAAAATATTTTTTTTTATTGTAAACAATGGGTGTATGGAAACTCTTTTTTGGTTTTTCAAAGAGAAAAAAAAAACAATATTAAACTCTTTTTATCAATATTGAAATATCTTCGAAATAATATAAAGAAAGTAATTGAAGACAAATTTTGGAGATTTCTTTGGTATAACAGTTTCTCATTATCCCATTTGTACAAATTTGCTTGTTTTTTTTCATTTATTCTAGTTAAGGACTTTGTATATTGTATTTAGATTTTAGCTTCATAACTGACTTAGGTATAATTTGTAAGAAATTATTAAAAAAAAATACATACACACACCATCTACCGTTAAAAAAAAATAAAGACGGAAAAAAAAGTATTTTTCGACGAAGTCAGTGCATATTTTTTTAGAGGCGGTTGCGTTTGTAACACAAGAAAAGAGTGGCTTGTGATTTTTTTTGTTTTTTTGTAAAAAAAATGGCTGTTGAAAAAAAAAGCGACCGCCAAAATATATGTTTCTATGTGTCAACGAACAAAACGTCTGGTATATATTTCTTTTACAGATACTGAAGAATAGTAAAGAAAATGTTTCGGATGCCATGTTTATAAGAAGATATATAAAGATAAAATGTCTTCACAGCACACTTCTAAGGATATATTGACCAGATTTTAACATAAAATATGAAATGCACAAAGGCAGCCTTATTACTAAAAGTTATCTTTTCCAGGCAATAAATAAAAATTCCGGAAGGATCTATAAAAGAGCATCGAGCATGATGGGGGCAACGTGACGAAAACGGAAAATTTTCATATACAAATTATTATATACACTACATAAGATATACATTCATAAAAAAGGGCTTCATGCTGTATCCCGCACACCGCAGGATAGGCAGAGGGAACTTAGTGTTAAGACACTCCCTTCCCCGCTTTCCACCGGATTCCGGAGTCATAGCGTGCTGAATGGCGGAACTCAACGCCGCGCTTTGTCTCGACACCAGAGTGAAGAAATGGAAATATACATTTAAATAAATATTTATATTTACTCAAAGCGGGATCGAACCCATAACCAGTCGCGTTTACAGTCACACAGTGCCTATGCGCCACGACTGGCTTCATATCCATTCATAGATACATATATACGCACGCACACATTAAATTAAAAACAATATTCTATAGTAAATACACTACATCCAAAGGTATAAATCTTAATAAAATGTATATTAAAGAAAATGTCAAAAAAAGAGAATAGAAGTAAAAAGAATATAAATATTGTTATATTCCAACACATTTCTTTCATAAATACTTCCAGAGATGACGTCATGATTTGTTGACTCTTACCCCGTCCTTGTCCTGGCTGGTCACCTTTGTGAAACTCTCTATTCCTTAGTATGACGTAACATATTTATATATTGTAGTCTTTTAGCTTAATTCTGGCACTCACCGACCTCATTCCTTGCATTATAGACTCACAATTCACGACGTACATTCAACAAGTTTTCCACAGCTTCTCAAATGAGATCCCAGAGCTCCCTGAAGGGCGATTTGTGATCTCGGACAAGCTCAGGAAGCTAATCCTACGTAAAAACTCAGCCACCAGAGATCACAGTGCGTGTCCGACCGCCGCAAACGGTAAAAAATTAAAAGACTAGGAGACAAGTCAAATCCCAATTTACACAGCTCAGAGGCGAGTCTTATGATAGTCGACTGGAAGGGCTCCCGCCATCGTGCCATGGGTTCTGGGCGCTGTCGAGAACCTTTCCATCCGACACAGTGGCAACTATGGCTAACTCCTCTCACTAAACCCGACATCACCATAGCGGCGCCGTGCCTCTGCCATGTGGACCAAAGTGGACTCCGAGATCATAGAGTCGGCTTTGATGCCTCCGACCGACCGGTTCATCCTACACATATACGAGGTTAAGTCCATTCTTACGGACCTTAATCCCAAAAAAGTCCTCGGGGCCTGACAAAATCCTAAACAAAGTTTTAAAGAACCTTCCGACTCGATTAAGTTTTGGGTGTTCCTAATTTCAACGCCTTTCTAGCAGGCTGCTCCTGCTCTACCGAGTAGCAGGAAGCTCCAGTCATAGGCATTCGCTAGCCTAAAAAACCTTCCCTCCAGCTACAGACCTATCAGTTTCATCAGCAGTTTAGGGAAAGTTAAAGAGAGAATCATTCTCAGTCGATTAAAAGAAATAGTCGAGACACGGCCGCCATTTTCTTAGACAAGGTCTGGCACAACGGCCTGTTCTTCAAGCCCTGTCGTATAGCACTGCCAGACTCTCTCGTTCACATCATTCGGGAATATCTGTCGAATCGTACGTTGCGATATAGATTAGAAGAGACATTATCGTCCTCTAGAGCCGGTCCGGAGTCCCACTTTCACCAATTTTTACAGATAAAGTTGTACTTGCGATGTTCCCACCACAACGCCATTTATACCACGGATCGCTTTGCTTGAATCGCACGTGGCGGTTTGAGGTTAATCCGGAGAAAAGCGTAGTCGTCCTCTTTCCTCGTAAACGTCACGAGACCGTCTCGACTATTTACCCACAAGGCAAACCGGTCGCTCAGAAATCCCAGGTGAAATACCTAGGCGTCGTACTAGAAAAAATTAATATAGCTCATTATATCGAGTGGGAATCGAACCCACAATCGTCGCGTTTTGTAGTTACGGAGTTATGCTGGACCACGACGGCCCACCCCGTTGGAGTCGTAAGATAGGACAACACATATATATACTTTTATTCTCTTACTTATTAGTTATTAGATAGTCGCGGTCGCGTGTTGACGCTGCGCGGAAGCGTCGCAGTATAGTTAATAATAAATATGTTTGAATATTTCAATATCTCAGGAACTAAATAATTGTATTTTTGTTGTTTCAATTGGTTTTTTTCCAAGATTGTATATTTTTTTTGTTTAATCGATCCATTTAATCGTTGATTATCTTTAAAAACGTGTAATATGTAAGTTGACTCTTCACCGCCAAAGTGAGGATATACGAACTATTATATCAATTTATGAACTTATTGTAAAGCTAAGTTTGTGCGATTGGACTCGTTTAAGTTGAAGAATTATTTTTGTGATAAATAATTCATTTAAATATATAGACTGTTAAATTGAAAATACAATTTCAAAACTTTAAATAGGATTAAATAGTAAGTATGTATAATTTTTTTTAGTTTATACCGACGTAAAAATACTAAAAAAAATGTAACGATAAATATAGTGGCTCTATTTTTAAGTATAGACTAATGTTTGAAATTTGCGTGTTTATTAGTGCATCTGTGCTATAAATATTATTAAATAGCTAAACGTTTTGTTCCACATGGAAGGGCAGGCACAGGGAACCTAGTATGAAGTCTTGCTTTCTGTTCAAAGGCCCTAGTAGGACAAATATGGTAAAAATGATTCATTAGAAGTCAGTGCTCATACATGTAACCTACTCGATTCGTTGCGTACAATGACTAGGCCGCGACTCAACGCCGCGCTTAGTCTTTACCAGAGTCGGGATATGAAAATATTAATTTATTAACTCCCCTGAGTCGGGTTCGAATTCACAACCGTTGTGCGTAGAGACGGCACGATCAGACACTGCGCCGCTACACCACATCGGCGCCGCTTTATTTTTAGAGTTCACCTGAACAATACAAAAACAATAAGCGTAAAAGTATTATTTCAATAATATTATCTTATTACAGATCAATCCTTATAGTAGAGAAAAGTTAAAGAAAAAAGAAAACGAAGATTTATGATAAAAAATGGATATAACACGGCAAATAAGTGATTCAACAGTAACTGAACTTATACATAAGGACATTAATTTACAACATCCTAGCAGTACACAAATTTATAGTTCACAGTCAAAAGTAATAAAAAACAATGAAATAATAGATATATCGCATGAAAGTGATAAAGAATTATCAATAGGAGAAGAGAGAGTTATTGAGGAGTGTCTAAATGACACAGATGCATCGCTCTCCGGTGTAGACCTTAAGATTTTTAACGAATTTCATTCAAATCGTTCACCTGTCGCGACAAAGAACAAGAAGTCCATGAAAAAAAGAATATCAGAGCGGCGGAACTTTGAATGTTCGAAAGTTAATAAAAGCGAAACCTCTGAAGACGAAGCATATGCTGAACAGACAGTAGACAGACAGTGGAGGAATCAATTCTTACTAGATGACTCTTTCGATAAAATGTTCAAGGAATTAAAAGCTCAATTTTCTGAATGTAAGGCGACTGCCTTACTCGCCTTATCAAGAAGAGGAGTTAAGAGAATAAGGAGGAGATCAACAACGAAAACCAATATAAGAAACACTCATATTTACAGCTTTTTTAATGCCATGGCAGATTTGGTTACAACATTTTCCCACGGCCAAATTTCAAAAGTTAAAAAAAGAGTGTATTCTATTTTCGTTGAAATGATAAAGAAGTTGGAAGATACGGAAGAATATTCTAAAAAACCGCTTGGAAGTCGACCCGACACACTTCTTATGTTGCACCAGTTACGTAACTTGACTGATGACTGATGACTGTAGACGCGCTGAAGTTGAACCTAATATGTTGAATGTCACACTTTGTTCAGATTTAAATTATTTTCTATATTAAATATTTTCTGTAATAAATATGTGTATATAGTTTCTTCACAGCCATGGCGGGCTTGGTCGACCTTTCCAGATGGATACCAAATAAAAGCCAAACAGAATTAACAGAATCCAATATGCTCAATGTCACATTTTGTAGAGATTTAAATTATTTTCACATCGACTATCTGCTAAAACAAATCGGTACTGAGTTCCGCCATGTTGCAAAAAGTTATAAAAATAATTATTTATTATAATAATTAGACTTGAGGCCGGTCGTGGCGCAGCGGCACGAGGTGTGACTGCAAAACCGACTGGTTGTGGGTTCGATCCCCACTCGAGGAGGTGAAATATTTACTTAAATTTATATTTCCATTTCTTCGCTCTGGTGTCGAGGTTAAGCGCGGCGTTGAGTTCTGCCACTCAACACGCAATGCCTCCAGAATTCGGCAGAAAGTGGGGAACGAAGTGTCTTAACACTAGGTTCCCTCTGCCTACCCTGCTGTGTGCGGGATACAGCGTGAAGCTGATTTATTTTATTTTATTTTTAATAATTAGACTGTAGGTTCTATTCTTTTGCCTTCAGTTCGGCTCTCATATAAGTTTTATATTAACTGTTTTCTCTCTATTAGCCTACCTTGCCACATATTGAAAATATATAAAGAAGACAATTTTATATGTAAATTTACACTAATAGTCTAAGTATAAAGTTATTTCAAAATAACAACTAAATACTATAATACTATACAATATACATATCGAAGATAAGAAATACAAATAAACTAACATGGAATGTAATGAAGAAGGAAATGAAAATAATAAATATTTAATTTAAAATACTTATGTTAGAAAACGTATAAAAATTTGAACGTAGCGGGACTCGACCCCGCGCCTCCTGGAAACCGACCTGGTCGGTATATATAAGTATTTTTCTTTCCTAATGTGGATTAACACTTTAAAAAATGTTAAAAATATTTCATTTTGTCCATTCTATTCCATTGTGAATCGAACCCACAACGTTGAGTCACGACTTGAGCCTAAATCAAATCAATCATTAATTAGGGTTACCTTTAACAGACGAACTTTTTTAAATTGTGATTAGAGATAAGAACATTCCCAGACGATTTGTAGTACAATTTTATTTATATTGTAAAATAAGGAAGTAAAGTATTAAAATAATTTCAGAATTTAAAATGATTTAATTTATATTATGTGTAATTATAGAAACAAATTAAAAAAGTGAATATAAAATTATAACTAATCAAAATATTTATATCCTAACTAAATTTTGAAGGCAATGTAATGTAAATAGCGGAACCTAACGCTGCGTTTTGTCTCACCAGATCAGAGGACAAAAGGTAATCTTAATGGGTATAATTATTTTCCAAATGAGGATTGAACCCACACCCAACGCGTGATTTGTTTCCGAATAACGGAGATTTTTTTTACTATCTTTAAACTTACCTCACGAAAAGGTAACACATTCAATTCTCACGAACAGTGGCGTAGCGGGCGTAACTCGCGCCCGGTGCAAAATATCTTTTCAGCGCCCCCCAGACGAACATCATATAATTGTATATATAAAATATACTCCCAATTTAATATATTTAAATAGTTTTGCAGACCTTTTGGCGCCCCTTTGTGAGTAGCGCCCGGGGCATGATGCCCCCCCTTGACACCCCCCCCCCCCCTTACTACGCCACTGCTCACGAAATGCAAATTTGCTAGTACTATTCACAAGTTTATAAAGATAAACAAAATATATATTATTTAGATATCTTTTGATGGCTAAAAATGGAAAGTAAAGTTTCAGTACCGATCGCGCCGGCGTTGCGCACGCGCGCGTCCTCCAGCGTCTATAG